>VZSJ01044661.1:5806-36432 GCA_013398405.1 Pheucticus melanocephalus | reverse complement strand
GCCACAAAGCGCAAGCTCTCGCTGCTCCCCAGCTCCCCAGTCCGGAGCAGGTTGCAACAGTTCCAAGAAAAGGGAAAGGAAATAAAACAGTTCAGGCAAAACTCTGCCTCAGCTAGCTCAACCAACTCCAAAGCAAAGGAACGCTCTCTTCTGCTGCATCAGTGCCCAGACAGCACAGTTCAGCGCAGAATGTGGAGGAGTGTTGCTTTTAGAGGAGGGAGTGCAGCCTCTGCTAACAAACTCCGTGCTTCTTCTTCTCCCGACCTTGGCTCTCAGAAGCAGTCTTGAAGTGTCTGGTTGATTAACTTTGGAACCAGAGTTGATTAGCCTCTGGTCTGTTTGATGTGTCTGGTTGATTAACTTTTTTCTGAGATGGTCCCCTTTAGCAAATAAAGAATTGCCTGGCTTAAAGGTTTGCTGGGAATTCTTTTGGCTGTGGAAGGTTGAAATGCAGGGATGCTGCTGTACTAGGCTCCTTGGTTGCTTTCTGTGGAGAACTTTAAAAGCATCATGCAAATTCCAGTGTTTTTTGGAGAAAGCAGGGCAAAAAAGTTGGTGATGGAATGGGCTTGTCTTCTGGGAGCTTTTAGCCCTGTGAGCACCCATGAGATGCAGCTATCCTGTGAGGGCCCAGGAGAGGGTTAAAAAGTAGCAGTGGGAAATGCCCTTTGGGGTGGCTGCTTGAGCTGCTGAGCCCTGGGGCAGGCTGTGGGGCCACGCTGCTGCTCAAGACAGATGTCAGGAGAGTTCACCCAGCCCAGACTGGCTCCACTGGTGCTGGGTGATGGGGGCAGGGTCCAGGGGATGCTGTCCTGGTGGAGGGGTGTCTGTGTGAAATGTCTGTGTGGGCTGATCCTGACCCAGGCCTGCCGTGATCCCTCTGCCTCCAGCAGGAGTTAAAGCTGCCCAGCCCCAGGCAGAGCAATGGTGCCTGAGCGTGAGGGAACTCACCGGGACAGAAGGGCTGGAAAGGGTGTGTGAGACCCTCCCTTAGACATCCCCTGTCCAGGAAGCTCCTGTATTACATTACGATCATAGGCTGGAAACAGACACATGATAGGACTCGCTGAGGATCATGTGGCAAACAGCAAATATTTATTATGGCTGCCCCCTTTTATAGGGGGTTCAAAATTCTCACACCTGAACAACTGATTTGTCAGGGTCTCAGCACTGCCAAGCCCCCTGGCCAATGATATATCTACATTCAGGATTGAATGGGATTGGCTGGGGTCCCCTGTTTCAGTTCAAATTCATCCTATCATTGCTCACTTGGGGACTTGTTTACTTCTTTTCTACAAAAAATTAGGCCTGCCAAGAAATTCAATTTCTTTTTATAGCCAGATTTATCTGTCCATCTGCAGACCAGCTATGCTATAACATTCCTGAACACCAAATGAAACTCAGGACATTCTGGAGTTCGTTTGGTTTTGGTTTGGTGTTATGTTTTTGGGGTTTTTTTACTGGGACAAAGGCTAGTTAGTTTTTCTTGCCAGGAGGAGCTTTTTATCTTGTCTCAGATCAGTCATAAGATGTGATGGTTTTGCAGCCAAAATTTTTCTGCTAGGTGCAGTATTTGGTGCTTTTGTCAGACTCATGTAAATTGTAAATTCTATCGTAAATGTCATTTTGAGTTCTTGGGAACTATGTTCAAAGCCACACGAGTATTTCCCAGTCCATGGAAGTTTCTTATGATTTTTCTTTCTGTTTGGTTTTGTGGAGCAAGATTGTTTTTTATTTCCATGTTCTATAGTTAGCACACACAGGAGGTGCATTGAGCCTTTGCACACCAAGCGGTGTGAGCGCACAGTGGTTCATTGGACTTAGTTGTTGTCTGAAGAATAGAGCATTAAATTTGTTTCAGCTTCTCTTGGTACTCTGTCAGAATTTGCTATTGCTATGTCTGTGTGGCTCTGCCTACACTTGTGGAGACATAAAAGAAGCCCTTGGATCATCACTCTGGATGCAGGATGTGAAAAACAGGAATTGCCTGTCCCTGTGCATACACTGTCGTTCTCTTGCAGCTCTGCAAGGCTGCTCAGTTTGGCAGAGAAGAGAAGGGACAAATGTAAGAGCAGAGCAGGTAAGGGACAAATCAGCTCCAGCAGGGTGAGGAGAGTCTGCTATTTCCAGGAGGCTGCACCCACCAGTGAAGCCAAAGCCTTTGAAGGCCATAATGAAGGGTAACAGCTGTATCTCTTTTTCCTCTCAAGGTTTCTGGCAAGTGTGGGACAAGAAGTGAAACAAAACCTCTTCTGGCCTGGCAGAGAAAGAGAAGCAGCACAAGATGTTGGGAGAGTTTCTGTGAGTGCCTCTGGATCAATCTCTGTTTCTGAGTCTTGTTTGGTGCTGTCCCTCAGTCAGCTCTGGAGGTGCTCCTGGAGTACATTTGGGCTGTGCCACATCTGTGCCCAGCTGGCTGCAGGAGTTTGCCCCTTGGCAGCCCCGGTTGTTGAGACCTGCAGCTGTCCTGCTGGTGGCAGAGGAGGCATTAGCCCTGGCATGGTCTGAGACTCCTGATCTGGGAAAAGAGAGAGAAGAGAAGGGAGGATGAGAACCTTATGAATGTGGAAGGCGAATGGATTGATAACCAAAAGGAAACAAAAGAGTAAGGACTGTGTAGCTTGTGATGGAGGAGCATTGAACCAATGAATTTCTCTGGGTTTTGACTGCATAAGTCTGTGAAAAAAACAGTAAAAATCCTGTACAATGGAATTATTTCCTCTGCACAAGCTGGGCAATGTGTGGATGAAGCAATTCCTGTTGCACATCCTGGCCAGAAGAAAGTCACACCTTGATTCTGTAACACTAAAAAAATGTTGCACTTTTTTGTTTGTTGTGCAGTTTTGGTGACATAAGCTGCCTTGTATTTTAGATTCAGCCTTTTTTTTTTTGTATACTTTACTGTTCAAAAGATCAAATCCAGAGTTCCAGGGACATAAATCAGCCCAACTGCCTGGTAGCCAGTGGTGACATAAAGCTGGTAGCAGAGAGGAGAGGTGGGAGAAATGCTCCCTGAGAGTTTTGAAATTGAAGAAGCTGCAGAGTTCTGTAACAGGGATGTGCTTATGTTCTTTTAAGAAAGAAATACTCAATATTTATGGAATAAATGCTGCTCAATCCCTCTCCCTGTTCTCTGTCTTACTTTTTCTCTCTGTCTCCCTCCCTGCCCACATCTTTCTTTATCTTTCCTTCTTGCTTTCTCTCTGTTTGTCTTGCACCACTGACGCCGGCAATTTATTTACAGACACGAACAGGATGGGGCTGCTATGAAGATTGTCTTGAGCTATTTATTTTTCAGCATCAGTCTCATTACATGATTATGATAATGGAAAGATGCTAGCAGCTCACAAATCCAGGAAGCAGGCCAGAAAACTTAGTGTTACAGCATACTTTATAACCTTCTAAGCCAATCACATGAAGCAAAAGCATATTGACAGTATTTCTATCCAATCACCATAAGCACACATAGCTTTGGGTAAAACAATACTTGCTTATTTCAAATACAAATACCCGTTTGTGAGGCACAACATACAGAGCCCTACTCATAAGCTTCACCTTCCTTATATCTTGCTAGATAAACTTTCTGCAACTTAGAAAGCCATTCAGACAAACACTAATACATAGCTCTATTGTCCTATTCCCATGTCTTCTCTACAGATTAAATAATTTTTCTGCTGCTTTAGCACTGTTCACAATTCTGCTGCATCTGAGGTCTGTCTTCTGCACTTTTCCTAAAACCCTCTGATTTTATGGATTCCCACAATTCCCACTCTCTGTTCACCCAAAAATAAACCTGCATAATCGTGTCATTTATTACTTGCGTTTCATAGCCTTACTATAATATTTTTGCTTATTATCTGCTTAAAGCCTGTTCTTGCTGGCACTAAGCATTGCTGTATTACAGCACAGCAACTTAATGCTGTGAAGATCCAGTCAGTGAAAAGGACATAAATCCTGTCTTGACAATAGTTCCAAGTCATTGTTCAAAAAACTCTTGTCGATTCCAGGGTCTTAATTCAAAACCTTCCTCCATTTCTATACCTTCATCCACCATCTCTGTGAGATTTTGAGCACTTTCTGTGATTCTACTTCCTACTTCTCTCTCTTGTATGACAAAAACTTCTCTGACCATTTTGTTAATCATTCGTCCCACACACTGAAGTATGCAGGGTATTACTATTAATATCACTACCAAAACACCCAATACATAGAGACCTATCTTGCAGAGTTGCCTTAGCCAAGGTGCAAAGCTCCATTCTTAGAACAAATCATCTAACCAGGACCCACCATCTTCTTTAATTTGGGCCATCAAATCTTTCAGTTTTTGTATGCTTTTGTGAATGGATTCAGAATGATCTGACAGGTTCATACAACACAATCCTTCAAATTCCTCACAACCATGTCCTTGTCCTTCCAGTAAAGGAAAATCAATTGCTGCTGTGTTTTGAAGGGTAGCATGTCTAACACTATCAACATCAGTCCACATGTCACTAATTGCAGAGGATGTGGCATTAGTTTGTTTACTCAGCCAACATCCAACCTGATCTAATTGTTTCAATGCCGTTGCTGAAGCCAGTTGGGGTAAAAACAAACATGCTGAAACCCTTTTTGCAGCCTTCCAAGGCATGAAATCACTTCTACACTTCTCATCACAATGATGAGCAGATCTTGTTCTCCTTTTTCCTTTTTCATGACCGCTTTGGCAGTGGGTGCAATTACAGTGAGATCCCAATGCTCCAAGGGCCACCTTCAAGTGTAATGGAATGCCTTGCCAAGCCCTGTCTCCACAAATGAACCAATATCCCTTGGGCAATTGTCGTGGATATTGGTCAGCCTCAGAAAGCACATCCCAACTGTCTGAAAAATTACACCAAAAACTTAAGTTTCTATATGCAAAATAATGAGGAGTAACATTGTACTTTGGAGGATCACCTTTTCGCCAACCACCAGCTGTGAAGGTAAAGCAAAAATCCATTGTTAAAGAACCAAGGATTTCCAGTTCTTGGGGTTCAGATGCTGCCCTGGGAAGTTTTTTGGCCCAAATGTTCCAATTCAATGCGGGATGATTCCCATTGTCAATTTCACTTGGCTTACCATTGGGTTGTTTTCTGACCAAAGGCAAATCTTTTACTGGCACACCAACCAGACAGGTTGAGAAAGGTTTTTCTGGTTCTGAATTAAAAAAACATCTAGTATCTGAGCCGGCTGCCTTGGCTAAGCTCACCCAAACATTAGTTTTTGGTTGTTCCACAGGCAAATCTGCACGACAAAAAGCAATTAAAACCCATCAACACCAACATACAACTTGATTTTGCTCCATTCTGTTCATGAGCTAAGTTTTGGCAAAATCCTCATGTATATACTAATTTAAAACTTTGCTTTTGACCTTGATAAGATTTGACTTTGAAAATCCAGTAGAGGGGATCTTTAACCTAACAAATACAAAAAACCCACACTTTTGCCAAAATCAGCTCTACGAAACAAACATTTGACATATAATTGACACACTTATAAATAACATTAACACAAAATCAGAGTTTGCAGGTTCCACCGATGCACAAGGAATGTCAGGCACGACCCGGGATCCCTCTCTGCTCGGCTCACGTCTGCGTACTTGCTTCCTTGGTTTTGGACTTGTCAGTATGTTCTGGGGTGCTTTTGGCTGGGACCCACTTAATTCCTGCACCTGTAAAAACAGAAGCATACCCTTTGCCCCAGGTGATTAATCAGAAAGGACCTTCAATCTGTCCAGTCTCATGGTTTCTAATTAAAACAGGAGTATTTTCTTTCAGTTTTGCCTGTGTGTTATTTTAAAAATGCCTAAAAATTGGTGGATCAGGTTCTGCAACCGATCTGTTTAAAAAATTAAAAACATACAAAGCTTTGTTCAGCCTCATCTGTGGTGTGACCTCTACTCCCCATCTCTGTTGATCTAGAATGCGTTTTAATGTCTGATGTGCCCTTTCAATAATTGCCTGGCTTGTGGGAGAGTGAGGAATACCAAAGATGTGACGAACACCCCATTCCTTTAGAAACGTGGCCCATTTTTTGAGATATATATGCGGGACCATTGTCAGTTTTTACTTCTTGGGGCACACCCAATGAAGCAAAAGCTTGCAAAAAATGATGACAGGCATGATTACCTGTTTCACCTGTGTGAAGAGAAGCAAAAATTGCACCAGAGAACGTGTCCACTGAGACATGAATATTTTTGAATTTGCCAAAGGAAGGATATTTAGTGATGTCTGTTTGCCATAACTGCAGGCTTTGCAAACCTCGTGGGTTGACAGCTCCTGTGGAAACAGGACGCTGAACAAGCTGACAGTCAGGGCAAGTATTGATGATTGCTTTAGCTTGACTTTTAGTGATTTGAAACATTCGCACAAGTGCTTGTGCGTTTTGGTGAAAAAAGGCATGACTCAGTTTTGCTTGTTCAAAAATGTTTGGCAAAGTGTTTGAAACAACCATTGTCAGATTGTCTGCTCTCATGTTTCCTTCCACTAAAAATCCAGGAAGCGAAGAATGAGCCCTGATATGAGAAAAAAAATATGGATTAGTTCTATATTGCAAAGTTGTATCAAGACATGAAAGCCAATGATATAAGTATCATTACTAACATCTCTTAAAATTGACCCTTCTAATCTCTTAACCACATTAGCAACATAAGCAGAATCTGTGATTAAATTAAGAGGTTGTGGAAAGAGCTGAAAAGCCCAAACCACAGCAGCAAGTTCAACAATCTGAGGAGACCCTTCTACCATTTGAATGTCTGACTCCCAAGCATTAATTTTTGGTTCAACCAGGTTACAACTGATTTGTGACTTTTGCCAGAACCATCAGTGAAGAGAGTTATTGCGTTTAATGGTTCTTCGCTTAATTTAGGTTTCTCTCTAAAACTCAATTTTGCTTGCAATAATTTGTGAGCTGGGTAATGAACAGAACAAATACCTGGGAAATCCAACAATGCATACTGCAAATCATCAGAATTTTTCATTGCCCAATTAAGATAATCTTTTTTCAATGGTAAATAGATAACTGCATATTCTTGACCTGCTAAAGTTGACAATCTGGTTCTGGCCTTAATTACAATTTGTGCTATCATCTCTAAAACTGTGAAAATAGTCTTGGAAACCTGTAGGGAAGAAAGATCCATTCTATTATCAACAAAGGATCTGTCTCAGAAGGGTCCCACTGGAAAATGAGACCACAAAGTTGCATTTTTTCTCCTAAAATTGCAAAAAAGAAAGGCTTCTCCGGAATACAGCGATGAGCTTGTCGTCTTTGAAGAGTTGATGTCGCAGCCTTGGATTTTTGTTGTAGAAATGTCAAGTCCAACATTTTGGATTTCAGCTACAACACTAGCATTGCTTGGCTCCATCTCTGTCTGTATTGGAGCTGCGATGAGCAAATCGTCCATGTAGTGTAGAATCTTGGATCTTGAATATTTCTGTCAGACTGAAGACAAAGCTTGTACAACAAGACATTAGCAAATCATATACATCATGACAACCATATCTTATGCCTGATAGAAAGTTGTTTTGGTTGGAATGTTTTCACATGACAATCCTTTTTGACGTGACCTGGTTTACTGCAAGCAAAGCAACAAGTCTTTTTATCAGAGTCCAACTGCACAGTGCTAACAGAGTTTTCCCAAATTTTTTCTTGTTTTTCTAGGAGCTTTTCAAATTTATCCATTTGTTGTGTCAGACCATCTTCCAATGTTTTTCCTAAAGCATTGACCTGTAAATTAGCAAGATGTGGAGCAGTGAGCCTACTGCAAGCTGTTAGTGTCTGTGTAACAGTTGGAGGCTGATCAGGCAAAGTTAAAATAATTTTTCTACATTCCTCATTAGCATTTACAAAAGCAAGATTTTGAACAATATAGGAATGAGCTTGTTCATCTGGACATTGTTTTTCGACTGCTTGGGTTAATCTACCTAAAAAAGAACCATAGGATTCTGTTTCACCTTGTCTGATAGTAGTGTAAGCATTTACATGGGTGCCAGCTGGCTCAACTGAAAACAAAGCTTTTCTAGCAGCATCTTTAACATCCATTAATACAGGCCGAGGCAATTCTACTGCTTGATTTTCCGGTCTATGGTAAGGTGGATCACCTGCTAATTGGGTAACATCTAGATCTGCATAAGCAGTATCTGCATATCTTTCAACCAATTTATTAAGGAGTTTTTTCCATTGTAATTCCCATAAAAGATATTGTGAATTGGTTAAAATCAGGGAAGCCACATTTCGACAATCAGCAGGGACTAAGTCAATAAGAATGAAAAATACTTTTCAACACATTATTAAAATAAGGAGAAGAGAACCCACTTTCTTTCAAAGCCTGACGCAGCTCCCTTATATCATGGTGAGAAAGACTTTCATATCTTGGATTTACATCATTACGACCATATCTTACAGGTAATGCAAGGAGTTGTTTTTTTGAATCCAAATATTTTTCTAAATTTTGATTAATATTAGACCAATTAGGTAATAGCAAAGGAGGTTCAACCTCTGATTTGGATTGCGTTTTATTTTTCCCTCTCATCACTGCTTTCTCTGATTCAGGAGAACAGGTACTTTCACTGCAGCAGCTGTTCCGGGAGCTCTGCCAAGCTCCAAGTTCTTGGCAGGGGTGTTGCTATAGCAACAAACTTTCCCGGGAGCTCTGCCAGTATGGGCGGGGGAAGAGAGCTCTGAATTCTTGGCAGAAATGCCACCAGAGGACCACGCCTCTTCAGGAGCCCTGCCAAAAGGAGTAGGGGAGGAGCCGTGGTCTCTGCCCTGTGGAAGAGAGCCAGAATTTGACTCCTGCTCTCGGAATGGCCTTGAGTTTGTATCTGTGATAATTTCTAATGCACTGTTACAGGTTTTGCACATAGCTGTGCCTGTGGGGAAACAGCTGGAGAGTTGCCAGCATCAAGCTGCGAGTTTAAAATTCTATTTTTCACCCCAGCAGCAAATGAAACAGATTTCAATACCCCTAAACTATCAGTTTGTGTTTCTACAGAAACTTTTCGAAATTCTCCTGTTTTTCTCCCAAGCCTCTGTTTGGGCAGAGCCTCCCTGGTTCTGCTCAACTCCTGGCTGCTGCCTGCTGCCTCTGTCCTCCCCCCTGCCCTGTCTTCTGAAGGCAGAGTTAAATCTATCGCTACCTCACCCTCTATATCTGAGCGCTGAGACGTACCACAGAAAACCTGGGGAGAAACTTGTGAGAAGAATTTACAGGAAAAGAATTTTCAGAATTACAAAGCAATCTGCCCACCTGAACCAAATCCGAGGGGGTATCTTCCCGAGAAGGGGAAGCAGTGGCAGGAGTGACCCCCACAGCCCCCTGACCAGGCAGAGCAGACCCACAACTCCCCTCGACCATCCCTGCTTGCACAATTTCAGAATAAATAGCTCCTGTATCACAAAGCCTCTTCAAATTCTCATCTCCCATGTCCGTGAGGCTTCCACCCTCCCCTGAACATAACTCACGAACTCCCACATTCCCGGAACGCAACGAAAATCCCGAACACTTTTCTGGCGTTGCAGGGGTTCATTTTTTCTTGGAGGGATGCGCGGAAGGCTGTTCACAGCCGCAGGGACGCAGGGAAACCCGGAAGAGACAGAGGGCGTGGCTGGATCTGAAAGCTGATCTGACTCCCATTTTTCGGGGATCGGGGTGCTGTCCCCATCTTCGGGGATCGGGGTGCTGTCCAAACTGTCTGGAGAGATCCCAGATGCGCCAGAAGGGAAGGAACCCGAACAGAACCCGAAATTCCCACAGAAAAAGACGCTGGCTCAGTATCACTTGGATTTGTAGTGTCTGAACAAGATGTTTTGTTCTGTTGTTCAAATAAGTCTCTGTTACAATCATTTTGTTTGAAACTCACTAATAGAGCTCGGGAGACAGGCATTAGTCTGCCTACAGTCTCTTCCTTTTTGAGAGAGAACAGATTATAAATTTTCCAGTTTATTTGATCCCAGAAATCAAAGGTAAAAGCAGACTGCAAGTCTATATTTTGAGTATTCGCTTTTACCCAGACTAATAAGTCTTTCAGTTCATTTTTTGAGATATCTGAATGTCCTTTATCCTGTAAAATTTTCTCAAGCTGGTAAAAAACGTCCTATTCTGTTTTAGATAAATGATTTCCCATGGTAGTTGCCCAAGAGCCCCTAGAAAAAGGTTACTTACAAGGACATCAGGTGCAGACGATGAAGGGGATGATATATTCCTCCTTTATACCAACCTGGGCCTCTGGCACCCGAATTTTCCACGATCTTCTTTTTTTATCCTAGTCTAACGTTATATCCTCACAGAGGGTCACCATATGACACCGGCAATTTATTTACAGACATGAACAGGATGGGGCTGCTATGAAGATTGTCTTGAGCTATTTATTTTTCAGCATCAGTCTCATTACATGATTATGATAACGGAAAGATGCTAATAGCTCACAAATCCAGGAAGCAGGCCAGAAAACTTAGTGTTACAGCATACTTTATAACCTTCTAAGCCAATCACATGAAGCAAAAGCATATTGACAGTATTTCTATCCTATCACCATAAGCACACATAGCTTTGGGTAAAACAATACTTGCTTATTTCGAATACGATACCCATTTGTGAGGCACAATGTACAGAGCCCTATTCATAAGCTTAACCTTCCTTATATCTTGCTAAACTTTCTGCAACTTAGAAAGCCATTCAGACAAACACTAATACATAGCTCTATCGTCCTATTCCTATGTCTTCTCTACAGATTAAATAATTTTTCTGCTGCTTTAGCACTGGTCACAATTCTGCTGCATCTGAGGTCTGTCTTCTGCACTTTTCCTAAAACCCTCTGATTTTATGGATTCCCACACACCATGACTGTATTTCTTTGCCCCTCTCACTGTCCTTTTGCCTGTACCTGTCTGCACCTGCTGCCCAGTCCTCCTCCCTCATTGTACCCTTTTCTTGGTAAGCCTCTGTCCTGCTGGCCGTGCCTTTTTATCTCCATCTCTGTGCTGCGCCTTGCCCATCTCGCCCCCCCCGACCTGTATGTACCATGCCCATTTCTTCTCTCAGTCCTTGTTTCCCTCTTTGTCTCTGTAACCCTCTGTCCTTGGTGTGTGTTTGGCACTCTGTCTTAATCTCTGTCCTTCTCCATGCCTCACTCGTGTTCCTTTTTATTCCCTGTGGCTCTGTGGTGCTCCCTGTATCATTGTTTCTCACTGGATCCTTGTGTCCTGTTCCCTTTCCTGTCTTTCCTGTTCTTTTTTAATCCCTCTCTGTCGTGCTGCCAGTGCGAGGTTTTCTTTTTTTCTTTTTTTTTTTTTTTTCAGTTTCATCCTGCACCCAGTTCTTCCTTTTCTTCCTGTGTTCTCTCTGCGGCCACTCCCTCTTTCTGCCTCTTGTTGTATGTCCCTGGTGCTCCCATCCCAGTGATGGACGGGTCTGTGAGCGCAGATAGGAATGCCTATGCTGCAGTCTCCCAGAGGGCAGCAGCAGCGTGGTAGGGAAGGGAGGAGCCACCCGCTGCCACCGGCCGGAGCCCAGAAATGGAGTGGAGCGTGAGTGGGAGCCGTGACACAATCACGGGCCCCGTTGCCCCTGTGCCGTGGGGAGGAATTTCAACACTTCTGGGGGCTGCTCTCCTTTCTTGTTGCAGCAGAGTCCTGTTTTAGGGGGATGTAAATGTGGAAAGGGCTTGAGTAAAGCACCATGCTGCTGTCCAGGGCAGTTTGACTCATTCTGTGCCTTCTTTGGAAGTGAGGAAAAAGGCTGAGGGGGAGGGGGTGGAGATGTGGGGGCTCTGATGTCATTTGGGGCACCCCAACGGCCCTAGGAGAGAGAGCCATGCTGCGGTGGAGAAGCAGGTGAGGGAGGATCATGCTGGGTTCCCTCCCCCAGAGGGACCCATAGCTGCCAGAAAATTCACAGGGAGGGGTGGGTGTAGAAAACTAAAATCTGTCAAGTTTTTCAGATTTATATATATTGGCGAATAATAGAAATTTATCTCTAAATTCATTTGGAAAGAAACTCCCTCTATCCACCCTATTGTACAGGAATGTAGGAAACTCTGACTAGAGATGGGTAGTAGTTTTGAACATAATGCCATAATGTTTTTATTGAGCAGTAAACCAATCAAGTGCCCTGAAACCACAAGGACAGATGTCAGGGCTGAAGGGAATAGAACGGGCTCTCTGGCAAATTTTGCCCTTGTTTTCTGCTTGTCCCCAAAGCGCATTGCAGCATCAGGCTGACCTTGGAGGCAGTGCTGCTGCCTTATGGACAGAGAGAAGTACTGCTGCCCCCCAAGCCAGCACCCTGCCCCTTGCTGCTGGGTGATGCTGGACAGCAGCAGGGGCTACACGGCTACCGAGTGTGGGAAGGGTGAGGGGTGGGAGCAAGCAGCAAGCGGGGCAGTGTCTGTAAATTGAGGGGAGGGGTGGAGGAGAATTAGGAGTGCAAAGGGACAAATGCAGGCTTGAGTGGGGGGCCA
Source organism: Pheucticus melanocephalus (assembly GCA_013398405.1). NCBI lineage: Eukaryota > Metazoa > Chordata > Aves > Passeriformes > Cardinalidae > Pheucticus > Pheucticus melanocephalus. The sequence goes on along the minus strand of VZSJ01044661.1, from coordinate 23,959 downwards.
TGGTACTGCAAGGAGTGGCCGCCATGTGAGGTGGTGACTGAGAAGAATGACAGGGGCAGGGGCAGCCCAGGGGGGTCAGTTTTGGTGGGCGGTGGAGGTGCAGTCACAGTGCACCATGGACCAGGTGCGAGCAGGGTTGGAACTGAGCTGCCCATGCATATACCCTTCCCAAGATGGTGGAAGTGACCACATGCCAGGACCCTGCAGGAGCCAGGCTCCAGCTACACTTAACATAGCTGCCGCCACAAGACTATGGCAGAGGTGTCACTGCTGCCGCCCGCTGACTCTTGTGTGTCTGCTGCCTGGCTCTGGCACCACTGACTGCACTGTCTGTGTCCTCACATCAGGAAAGGCAGTGGAAAATTGCACTCAGAGCATGGGATTGGTGTCAGTGTGCAACGTGCAGAGGTTCAGGGATATCACACCAATATGATCCAGTGAAGCCAAGTTTATTATCCCTAAAAATACTATATTTATAATAAATCTCTACTATCCACGTGTCTCTAGCTAATACATGATTGGTTAATCCTAGCTGTTCACGCATCTAAATTAGAATGCTGACGGGATCACCTAATTTTTCACGTGTCTTGCTGTGGTCATCTGGCCCACCCATGGCTCACTTTTTTCTTACTTTCCCAAGCTCACTGACAAACTTGCTGAGTCTTAACGACTCTTCTTCTTGGTTTTTTTTTCAAGGATAAACTGACCCCATTTCTGAATATTTCCATTATTCATTGTTTGTGAACGTGCCCATTGTCCATTACTACAAGCAGGCTGGATTGTGCATCGGATGAATATGGTCATTGTCTTGCAAGAACTCCTCAATCTGCAAAAAACTCTCAACATCAGGGCTGGGTTCAGGTGGCCAACTAGACAGACACCTTTGGGAGGAGCAGGGGTGTGGCTTATGCTGGGCATCGGAGGGACCGTTTGTAGGTTAGCTTGGCAGGGGAGGAAAGCCGCGCCCCCTGAGGCTGAATGGCAGTCCGGTGAAGCACCTACCCAGATACCCTGCAAATGCCAAGAGCACTGAGCAGCTGAGGACAAGCACGCTGCTGCCAAGGAAGCAGAGGGAGACCAGGGCCATGGAGAACAGTGGCCTTGAGTCCTTGCACAGCAGCATCAAGAACATGGGGCCGGGGCCAGGGCCAGAGCTGCCAGGGACGAGATGGGGCCAGCATGGCCCCAGGGTTCCAGGGTTGGCATGGACACATGAAACATCACAGATGAAAAAAGATGTAACTGACAACTTTATTGAAATATATGATAGATATTGAAGTATCATGTCTGTCCTTGTATAATAATATCAATAGTTTCTATCAGTTCCTAGATTTATAGCTATTATATATTCTATGACATCTATGACATGACATATGCCATTCACAATTTATAAGGTACAGATTCAGATATACTCTTCTGTATTATTGCTAAATTATATCATAATATACATCATGCATAAAACACATATCCTATATTACATATAATACACTGATGCATAATACATTTTTAAAGTATTAATTATAAAAAGGCATCATTCTGGACTAGTAAGTTTATATCCCTTCCCAAATGATATTTTTTACATTTTTATGTCTTGTACTTATATTAATTTTTCATTCTTATTTATTAAAAATAACTGATAATGTACTGTACAATTGTATTATCCTACAAAAAGTGAATTAAATATAATAATAAATATAGAATTATTTCTAAACTCTTTCTTTTTGAAATCCATGTATGTCTGGCCAGACCAATTCTCCTTCAAAGGCATGCAACCTCGAGCAGCTGAAAGGCTTCTGCAGGGAAAATGTTGATAGATGCAGTGAATATGGATACAATGAAGAAATCCAGTGAAGAGGGCAGGGTCTGGCAGGAGTCCTGAGCCTCTGCCCCAATGCAGGGCTGTGCTCAGCAGCAAGCACAGCTCTGTGCACTGGCTGCTCACAAAGGTGTGAGGCTTGCCTTGCCCAGCCCAAAAAAGCATCTCCAGCAGCAAGTTTTCTTCAGACAGGCCACTGTCTGTTCTCCTCCAAAAGCCTGCACAGCTTATCTTCACCCTTCTCCTCATCATCTTATATGTTTGAATTCATCTGGCCACTGTCCTCTGCACCACTTCCATGGTCTTTGTAGTTGTATTGGTTTGCCAATCTGAGATTTCCCGGCCAATGCATCAATTTAATGTAGTGGGTTCAGTGCTGGCCAAATGCCCATTCACCCAGTAGAGTTATTTGCTCATTTTCTGCTGCAAGATAGGATTAGGAGAAAAGCAAAGCAGGCTCAAACTTTAAAGGGTATAAAGAAAACATTATTAACAGAACTAAAAGAAAGAATAATGAGGATCAGAATAAAACCTTCAGAATACCTCTCCTCCCCCCATACCCTCTTTCTTTTTCCACTGACAATATAAAGAGACAAAACCTGGGATTTTCAGTCAGTTTACCACTTCTAGAATAGTATTTTTTCAGTCCACTTAGGGAGAGGAGTCTTTCTTGCCATGCCATGGAGACTTCTTCACAAGAAACTGTTCTCTTGTGGCTTTTAATTTCCATGAATAACAGCTACCCAGAAATCTGCTATCATGAAGTACCTCCCATCTTTTGCAGCCTTCCCATAGCTGCATTTATGGGCCCTGTCAAACTTATGGGTTACTGTTTTAAGGATGAGCTGTTCAAAAGCATATGTTCTTTTTATCTATCTCTGAGATCATCTTCATGTCTAGGAACAGAGGTTTTCTTCTTCTTCCCTGGGAGAAAAGGGTCTTCATCACTTTTGTCTCTCTCTGTTCAAACTTCTCATTTGGATCCCAGCTATGACAACATCTGTTTGCTTCAGCATGGATGCCGGGTCGTCCTGTTACCTGTTCCCCAGCTGGAAGAAAGAGAGAAATTCCTGGGGTTTGTTAATTTTTAACATGTGTGTTCATAGAGGCACGTTCAGCTTTTTAGTGGTTTAACAAGGTGCCAATTTGCAGAGCTAGCCAGCTATTGGTTTTGCCAGGCACAGAGGAAGCTCTTAGCAGCAACTTCAGAAAATCACTTCTGTGTTGTTGTTTCTTTCCCTCTTCACCAAAAGTCAACTAATACAAAACCAGCACAGTCTTCCATATGGCCTTTATCTCCTTGAAGCCCTGCTTTAAGCAGAGCCTTCTGTGTTTGATTTCCAGCCTTCAACTAAAGGCCTCTTCCTGAGCTCTCCTGGCCTCTGCTCTCTGCCTCCCAGGTGCCCTTCTGCATCAAAACCAGGGAACCAAAGGCAGGAAAAACACTTGGCAGTAGCCCAGAAGGGCCACAGCTACAAGGCAGCCCTGAGCAGGGCTCCCCAGCCAGGCTCAGGCAGATCCATGGTGTCCTGCTCCAGGTGCCCCACATGCAGCTGCCACTCTAGCTCATCAAATCCATTCATCACAGGCTGTGGGAGCTGGAAGATGAGCAGCACAAAGAGGGCCAGGACTGATTGGTCCACCATGGTCTGCAGGAGAGAGACAAGGCTTTCAGTGTGGCTACCAAGGGAGCTTGTGGTGGCTGAAGCGAGGAGCAGAGGGCAGGAGGCAGAGGGCCCCAGACAACTGGCAGGCAGCAAGACCTGTCCCGGCGTGACAGCAGCAGGCCCGTGCCCTTCCCAAGGCACTAGCATGAGGTGCTGGCCCTGGATGCAGGAGGACAATGCAGCCCTGGATGTGGTATTGTGCCGCTGCCCCAGCCCAGCCCAGCCCCGCAACATGTGCACTCACCGCTTGCCCAGGCTGTGCTGGGCCACCGTTACCTGCAGGGGCCTTTTCCAGCTGCCCCCATTGTGACACATTGCCCCTGATGTCACATGTGCCAGACGCATCATAGATGGGCCAGTGCCACCCTTGGAACCCAGCCCAGCTCAGTGACTCTGAGTGGGCCCAGCAATGAAAGCCCTGGTGCCAACCAGGTGCAGCCCCTGTGGGAGGGAAAGGGCCTCCAGGGGCTCCCTTTATAAAGAAGGCAGAAGTCCCTCCTCCCCCCTCCCCCCCAGCCTCTTGTCAAAGAGAAACAAAATCAGTCTTGTCGATTACAATCAATAATATCAACTATGAAAGTGCCAGAGATGCTTTTGTGATGGCGCTGGGTTATCTTCAAGTGGAGTGGGTAGGTGTGGCTCACTTTTTTCATACTTGACTATTCCTGCACCCAGCCTCTCTACCACTTCTGGGAACTCCTCCCATTAGTGGAGATCAGAGATAAAGAGCTGTAGTGTTATGTTTGCCCAATTATCCCTTCATAAAAAAACCAAACAATATTAAAGGTAGTAGCAATTTTAATTGAATAAAAAAATTACAAAATTGGATACAATATAATCTCATTAAAATAAGGGATAATTTGGTTCCAATAATAGCGCATAAGCAAAAGATAACCGCGGGGTACGGAGTGCAGGGCTCATGGACCCGTGCCACATCACGTACAAGCTTGCCAAGTAAAAGTTACTCCTTATATGCCAGGTGTCAATGCCATCTCCTCCCATTTTCGGTTCGTCATATCTCCATCTCCGCCCTCATTACCACCTTTACCACACATGCGCCACCACTGGGTTTGGTGGTCGCACAAGTCTTTGGGGGTCGTTTTGGATGAAGATTTTGTAGTCTTCCTCTGTGTTCTTTAATTCACCTTTGGGTTACACATGCGCACCAAGCCAGTATAATGTAAGCCAAACTAACATATCACTATATCTACATATCAAGGCAATAAATCCCTTATAATTAGCATTTTCTGGGACCCAACCAGGTTCTTGTTCATTTTTAGCAACTGTATCTTCAGCCTTTTCCTGTGGTCCTTGAAAACATCTGCTGGGAGGGGGTGGAGCCCCTCCTCTCCCTTTCTTCTTTGGCATTACAACTTTTAACTGTTTTATTATTCCCAAATATTGATTACTGTATCAATATTGATTACTGTTTCAATTTTTATCAGCACGAATCATACCTATTTACCACAGTAGCCAGAACACTTCCAGGCTCCTTTAGATCAAGAAGAAGCACATGGGTTGTTCCAGCTGAGATTTTTTGCTGCTTTGCACAAGAGCAGCACCTGGGTGTTAGCAGGGATTGGGGCAACACAGGGCATGCTCATGAGACAGTGGCAGCCAAGAAAGCACTGTAAACAAGTAAAAGCCTTTGCATGAAATGAAAAGCCAAGCAGGGGATTTAGATGCTGCTGAGGAGAAACAGCTACAGCTCAAAGCCTTGCAATACACAGGGTGGAAAACAGAACACAGCACTGGAAATAATAAGGTAAAAGCCAATGAGAGGAATTTCAACAACTCAAATTTTATTTTCACCAGAAGCCACAAGAGTCTGGTGTAGCTAAAATTCCTACATGAAAGATTTTGATGGCCAATCAATGTTCTGACATGGCAAGTACCAGTATTTACACTTACACACACTCCTGAGAGTTGGGAACATTCAAGGAGCTGATTCTAAAAAAGGCAACAGTGGCATTTTTGTGGCATCCTCTCAAAAACAAGTAGTAGCTCTTTCACTCCTCACCCCTCAAGATACTTCAGGAGATCAGATAGGGAATCCCAGAATCATGTAGGTTGGAAAAGACCTCTGATGCTCACATTATCACCCAGACTAGGGCACTGAGTGCCTTGTTCAGTCTTTCCTTAAACACCTTCAGGTCATCAAGGGGTGATTGACAAGGTAGCTGATCAGGTGTTTGCCCCCTCCCCCCCCATCATGTCCTGTCAGTCAGGTGCAGGGTGCGGGTCTTCCCCAGCCATTGGAGGGACGATTGACAAGACAACTTTGAGAGCCTCGTTCACCTCCTCTCTATGTAATGAATAGATATTAAAATCAGATAAGGCAACTAAGGTTTTATACTTACTTGAAAGGAATAAAAGAAGTGAATTCAATAATATGAGGCTTTAAACTTAATTAATTTGGGAATTAACTTTTTCTGCTGTTCTCTAAAATCGAAGTGAGGTAGAGTTCCTGTAATTGCTGAAGTTGTAACTGGAATAGTTTTCTAATCTATTGTATTGAATGGAATCCCTACTAGATTTCATAAGTGGTAAATACAAGAAATATCAGGAAATTATGACTTAACTATGCAACCTGGGTTTTGTATCTGTTCCTGAGCAGTGCTTTTACTCCAGTGGTATAGTGGTCATATATGAAAATCCTCCTTTTCCCATAGTCCCAACACATCCCCTCACACTCAAACTCTCATATGCTGCTCCGTGTGTCTGTGTGTATCACCTTACTGTTACATATTCAGCCTAAAGGACTCTGGATCTCTAGTACTGAAAGTAATTATGCTTTTAAAGGTACTTTGCAGCAGGGAGTTACTGCAGCCTGTCCTAGGGTGACGTTATGATGCTTGTATCCCCATTCATGTGTTTTGTTTATGCTAGATATCACGTTCTGTGCCTTCAAGACTGGCTCTGAAGAGTGAGTGTTTCGTTTTGGTTTTGCTATCAGCCGCTCGCCCACGTCTGGTGGGACACAGAGACAGGGCAGTACATTGAAATAAACAGGGCAGGAGACTTTTTCTCCTTTTAATGCCTTTATTAAAAGTGATCAGCTCATGATTGGGCAGCTCGACGGCTCTGCAGCCTCTGTCGATTCTCCCAGGGTGACACTGAGGAGGAGGACACGTGCAGCTTTGTCCACTGGGGGTAGAGCTGGGGGTCTGGTCCTCTTGGGAGCTTAAGGTGTGACCCAGATGTTGATCTCCACCCCTCGCCGCTCCAGGTCTTGGGGCTCGGACAACTGCCCGTTCAGGGTGAGGTGCGATGAACATCTCTGCCGGCTCAGCACACTGTGCCTCATATCTAGACACTACTCCAGTTTCTCAAATCCATTTCTACTCGTTGTTCCAGGGGTCTTTTTGGTACATCTGGAGCAGGGGCTTCCCATTGCATGCTGGTCCTGAAGTTATTTTGCATGCCCCCCCTTCGTCTTGCCCCCTTCCTCACTGTCTAGGGGGGTCTCCACCCATCACTGCTTGGGGGAGAGAGCCATCAACCTTGCCCTAGCCAGGGCTTTTACTGACACAAAACCAACCATTAACAACAACTACTTGTAATTACCGTAACAAACAAAGCCCAGCTACAGGTCTCAGCAGTTTCTGTAACTTTTTCCCTTCACAAAAAAATAGGCAGATTTTTGTTCATAACATAGATGGTGCTGCTTTTGCTTTTTGTTTTTCTCTTGCTTCTGCTTTGTTCCTGCTCTGCTCTTGCTTTTTGCTTCTGCTCATTAGTTAGTTTAGCTAAGCAGTTCAAATTTTCCCTAGACTGTTTCTCCTTTCCCTTTTTTTTTGGACCTACTTGAGCCTGCTCCGGACTGGGACCTGGGAAACACTGAGAGTTTGCACCCTGTGGCTGCAGCAGCTGCCTCAGAGCAGGAAGGACTGATAACAGAGCGACCACCCCCAACAGAGACTTTCTGAATTTGTCATCTTTTTCAGAGCGGTGAAAGAGTGTTGTAACTTGGTATTGTTCCTTTTGTGTGCTGGGGGGTGCTTTGCCTGTTAAATAAACAGGTTCTTTCCACTTGTCTCCAAGGAATCCTTCCCGACCTGGTTCGGGGGAGGGGCTGTGTGAATTTGCTTTCTGGAGGGGCCCCCTTTTGGAGGTTTTCTCCCAAATATGCCCTAAACCAGGACAGCAAAATGAAAAGAAACAGGAATATGTCTTTGGACATATTTGAGAAAATTATTAAATGACACTTTCTTCTTTATATAGAATTATTTTAAGGTAAAGCCAAGACAACCAATCAATGGTCATTGCTGCTACACACCTTTTGAAAAAAATATACTATGTTTATATTCTATTGTCAAAACCCCAGGGTTATCATCACTTTGGTATGAATGGCAATGGACCTATAATTTTGCATAATTCAAACAGCTGCTCTTCATTGAAGAGAACTATTAGGTATAAATAATTAACCAGTTCTGCAAAGGCAATTGTTAAAACTAAAGGAATCTTCACAGCAAACAATCCCACGTCATCAGCCAGAATAAAGGCTTATGCAAAGCATGGGAGAGCAGAAGGGCTTCATTAGTTATTAATTTGTGAAGTGAAGCATGTCTGTGAGAGAAATGGGAAGACAAGAAGCATCTGTATGAGGAAGGAGTGAAAGAGAAATGTTAGAGAGAAAGGGTACACAAGGACACAACTTGAATGGAGCTCTGGCCTTGAGAAAAAGCTTTGCTGGATTCTTAATTCAAGACTTGGCTTAGGTTAAATACAGTAGATTTTGGATTTCCTATTGAATAAACAAGGAGAAAACCAAGCATCTCTCCCTCGGACACCTCCAGGTATGGGGACTCCAAACTTCCCTGGTTAGTGCCTGCCAGGCCTGGCCACCTTCTCCATGGAGAAATTCTTCCTGGTGTCCAGCCTGAGCCTCCCCTGGCCCAGCCTAAGGCCATTCCCTCTCCTCCTGGGAGCAAAGCCCAACACCTCCCCATCTGTCCCCTCCTATCAGGGAGTTGTGCAGAGCCAGAAGGTACCCCCTGAGCTTCCTTTTCTCCAGGCTGAGTCCCTTTCCCACCTTCCTCAGCCCCTCCTCAGGACTGACTCTCCAGCACTTCCTTCTGCAAGGAAATATTGGCTAAAAAGCTCTAACCGTGGTTGTACAGAAACCAGGACAGAGGACATTCTTTGCCAGAACAGTTTATTTTTTCCCTTTTGAGAAAACCCTTTATTCAGAAAATATTGCTTGTTTCCCTAATATAAATATATAATGGAATGTGATTTTTTTGTTGTTGAGCACAAGAATTGCAAAACAAAACCTGTATTTTTTCACTGAAGAAAATTCTCTTCTTTATTTATAGGGCCCTAGAAATACTATGACCTTACATGTTAAAAGCTATCTAGTGGGTACTTGTTTAACTGTTTGTCACTGAATTTTAAAATGTTACGGTTTTTGGTGGTGCCTCAGACCATTAATTTAAAGTGTTATGTCATTTTAGAAGATAATTACATTTTGTGAAAGGAGCCAAGATTGAAATCAGTTGGTCTGGCTTTTTTTAAATCAAGTGAATAATTTAAGCCTCCAAATGAAGTCCATGCTACATGCAGAGCCATACCCTTATTAGATATGTTGAATACCTATGGAAGATCCATTCATGATCTGTTAATGGCATTGAAAAACTAAAGGGATGAAATAGAGAGTGTTTTCCTATTATTTGTCTAATAAATTCCTGTGAACATGTAGATGTGGAGATGCCTATTTATTTACAGTTCAAGTTAATTTTCAAAACAAAGCTCATTAATTTTTGCAGTGCTAGGAACTCAGTGTGTTGTTGCAGCAAAGATATTAAATTAAAATATCAGATTTTGGCAATTAGGTATTATTCTCATGAGACAGTGGGAGTTTAGCTAAATATTGCCATTTATTTTACAAGAGCATAATTACACCTACCAGAGTTTTGATCCTGAAACATGATTAAAGCAGATCTTCAACTACAAAGGTCTAAAAACTGAATATTTTTTGGAAAAATAGAAAACAAAATCAACTGCAAATTGCTTTTTCCAAGAAACATGAAATGTCATATGTACTACTGAAACGGGACTATCAAAGACAGCATATTATTCAAGAAATATTCAGTTAAAAGATGCCCTTGTAAATCTGTGTATGAATAACAGTGTTGTTCATGGAAGTCCCAAGCTTTCATGTATAAAGTAGGTAAATCTTTACGCTTGTTTTTCCCAAAGATGTTGAGTTCCAAACTCGGCATCTATATGTGTTATTTTGGAATTATCCAGAAACTAAAATTCTTGTTTACAGAAGATTCTGAAATTGAGTAAAAGAGAATATACACAAGTCACTGAAATTAAACTGGCATAGCTAAGAAAAAATTTGAATGCAAGAATGTTTGGTTAAAAAGCTTTTAAAGAAAGACATTATTGTGGATTTCTCATTATTTAAATGACTAAGTAATAGCATTTTGCAAAGGAACCTCAAAAAATAATGAGCCCATGCCAAAGTCCTGTGCATAAAAAAGAAAAGAGAAGAAGCTGCTAAATACTTTAGTCAGGCCTCATTCAAGTGTCTGATATGGGATAGGTGGGATGTATTTGTTTCGAAATACATTCTTTTTGTAAGATTAAAGTTATTCCTCTCGGTACATCTGTGAATGAGAGACTTCAGACTCCACAAAAACCAAACAAAAACTGTAACTTTCAGCATTTCCCACATTATAAAAATGTGGGAGTTGGAAAAAAAAAAAAAAAGCAGAAGAAAGGAAAGACTCCCACAACAGGATTTTCTGTTTTGTTACAGTAACTCAAGGAATCTTTTTCCTGAAAAGGATCACTGTGTAGTTTGATACTACATAAAGATTTGATTGCAAAGAGCCCCAGGGATGCTGCTGCTACTGGTGATACCCAGTTTGTTGCCTGGTAGTGTTGCCTGGTTGCCTGGTTGTGTTGTTGCCTGGTTGTGACAATCCACCCAGAAATGTGAGGGAGCTCCCTCACATTCAGGTGGCCCTGAAGTTGCAGCTATTAGGGCTGGCCTTAGCTTGGGAGGTATCAGTAGAGTGAGGAGTGGGAGGACCTGCGCCCTTTGGAGACTTCTCTATGCTTTTATGGTGAATTATAAATGACCTGTAAGTGAGGAATGTTATCTTAATGCTCATGTACAGTGGATCCCCAGGTATGGGTGGAGGGGCAGGGGGACAGATAATGGTTCTGCCTGCTGATAAGTGCTGAGATTGCTTTAAGGGGATGCCTTTTTATCTTTCCCTGTTCCACCCAATTACATCCTGTTTAAAGCCATTTAACTTACTACTTGGAAGGGAAGCAGCATTGATCGTCCTTGCATAATTCTCGCTAGGGCTTCTGGGTGGGTACCTGAGCTATTACTGTTAACTTTCATTAGTTGCCTCTGGGGAGGTATGGGGTATGAATGTGGGCTGGGAAGAAGATTACAGAGTCATCATGTCCTTCTATACCTTTCACTGGAATCCCTTCAGTGCAGCTGCAGAGTGGGCTCTGGATGGGAGCCCCAGGCCAGAGCATGCGACCTCACCACCCTCTGCATGCCAAGGGTCTGGGACCTGTGGTACTGCAGGGTGTGAGACAAAGAGTGACGGCAGGAGAGTAAAAAGAAAAGAAGTTATATTCACTGAAATGTCCAGGTCTGGATGTGATTTGAATGAGCTGTTGGTGATGGTGAACAGAGTGAGAAAGCTGTGTTCCTGAGTTCTGAATTATTTAAATGTGCATAAATGTGTTTTAAGGTATTTCATGACATCACTCATCCAGTGTTCTTGTTGGGAATTGAGTGAAGACCTGGTACACAGTTAGCTGGCAGTGCTCAGTCCATCAGCTGGAACAGGCCAGGCTGGCTCTGCAGCTGTCCAGTCCTCAGAGCCTGCAAACAGGATAGGTGTGCCTGGGTTGTAGGTGGAAGTGCCATTCTGTGTGTGCAAACGTGCAGTGGCCACACAATTCCCTGCTGTGGGTGTGTGTCACTGCCTGGCCTGCACTGGGACCTGCAGGGAAGGGCTTGGCGGGAGGGATGGTGCCACAGCACTGCCATTTTAGAAAAATGGGGTACAAGTAAGCTCTCCACTCTGTGGGTTATAATTAATTTATCTTTGACTTTAACGAGAGGAAAAACCACTTCCTTGTGATTGTTCAACCTGGAGAAGAGAAGGCTTTGGAGTAAATTGATTGCAGCCTTCCAGTGCCTGAAGGAGATAGAGGAAAGATGGTGAAAGACAATTTATATGGGATGGAGAGACAGGACAAAGGGGAATGGCTTCCCACTACCAGAGGGCAGGGTTAGATGGAATATTGGGTAGGAATTGTTCCCTGGGAGGGTGGAGAGGTCCTGGCACAGGGTGCCCAGAGAAGCTGTAGGGGCCCCTAGATCCCTGGCAGTGTCCAAGGCTAGGCTGGACATTGGAGCTTGGAGCAGCCCGGGACAGTGGAAGGTGTCCCTGCCGTGGCCCATCCAGGCTGGATGATATTTAAGGTCCATTCCAACACAACCCATTCTACAATCATAAACCAGTACTCAATAGCTGTTGGAGTCCAAGGGAGTTGCCAATCTGGCTGGTGTCATCAGTGCTCAGATACACAGGGAAAGGTGAACCTTGTGCAAAAGAGTTCAAATTCAAGTGCACTGAATGCCAGAAAAGTATGTCACCTCACAAAGGATTTTTAGCTGGTAAATATTTGCTAAATTTCTTCTCTCTAATGGAGATTGCCTGTATATTCTCTTGGTGATCTATTATTACATTAGTAGATAAGTGTCTCTTGCATATTAGTGCATGGTTGACACTTGTGGTAGTTATTACTTGTCGTTTCAAGGGCAATGTCACATGTGTTTAGCATCTGTCTTTGGTGGCAGTTTCATCCACTAAAGTTAAATGGCTTTTTTTCACTCAGGGGAATAGCTAGAATCTCCGTCTTGGTAGCAGAATTCTCTGGAGTCCTTAAATCAGAACAGTGACATGTACAGTAACAACAATTTTAGATGTTGCAAGTGGACTGACAAGAGAATTAAAACATATCAGCAAGGTAAAGAAACCTGTCTTAAAAGCCTCTGTCAGGTTTTCACTATGAAGAATTTAATCTATTTTATGTTGAAAAGGCAAAGGTAGATTTCGTTGCAGCATTGCAGCCCCTGGGCGGGTGAGGATAGATTGGATTTAAATCTACACAGGGACTTCACTTACGATCTTCCATCCTAGGCTTCAGACATCTCCCTGGTCAGGAGCTGAGCTGTGTGGGGATCAGACAGAGCAGCAGTTGAGACTGGGGTGTTTCAAATTCCCTATATGTACTCTAGGTTTGGACAATAAAACAGGCTGCTGTCACATGAAGCTTTGAGATGTGTGTATCATCCCTATCTCCAACCACCGACCCCACAAAACATGTGGCACTTCATGTAATATTTCAGAGCTTTCTGTAATTTGGAAGCCAATTTATTCTGTGTGGAATCTATTGGCAGTTTTTATCTTTTTATTATTATCATTTTGGTTTAGTACATACACTGCAGCATTATTTTTATTAAGGAAGGAAGGCTTCATGATAATATAGCCACTAAAACAACCTGAGGCTTTGAGCTGTTCTGGTCAGAACATTTAGGTAACAGATAGGGATCAATCGGAATACTGGATTTATGTGTGCCAATATACTGCAGAAATTATCTGGAATGAGATTAATTCTTTGCTCTCCATACCTATCCTCACATGATGACAGCACTCATTGTCAATCCTGATCTCCTTTCCTTCTGTTGGCATAAAGGACATGTGCTGCTTACCCAGTGCAGGCAGCCACAAATAAATAAATTTCTAGCCAGTTATTGTAGCTTCCATCTTTTAATTTGGACCTTTCAGAGTATTTTTGTGCAGCCCAGCTTGTTCAGGTCAATGAGAATCATTAATTGATCATTTTAAAAAATACTTTTTTCTTTGTCTTCCAAGTACAAGCAAAATCCATCAATTCACCTGTAACTAACCAAGTAATGTAACTAGTTTTAATGAGCCATTTATGTGGTGTGGAAGAAAATTTTCAGTTTAGATCCTTTCAGTGAAGAATGTAGGTTGAAGTAAGATAAATTATTTTAACTAACTCACAATTAACCATTCATAAGTACTTCTAGGATTTACCAAAACCTGTGGTTTCAGAAAAGAATCAGTATTTCTTGAAATAGGATTTTTTTAAGAACTCAAAAGACAGAAATGTAGTCTCAGTTCTTAGAGATCATTTTACTTAAGGCAACACACTGGTTTCTTGACAATTAAGAGTGGTTTCTCTGCCTTATTTTAAACATTTCAAGGTGATTAGGAAAAAAACTTGGCCTCTGAAGTTACGATGAGAGATGTCTAGCAGTCAGGGTAAGGTTTTCCCATATGACTCCCCTTTTATGCATCTTTATGACTGCCCAGGAATTAAATGCATCTTTGGTACCCTGCACTCTGAGGGGCATCCCCGATGTCGTTTATGTGTGTTAGGGCCTGGTGATGTGCAGGAGGAAATCACTGTGGAGCTCTGGGTTCAGCCTGTATGCTCTGACGGCTCTTGGGTGAAGGTAGAACTCTGTGTGCTCATTTTCAGCGCTGAACAGCTGCAATGCTCCTGTTGCTGTCAGTGTTCAGCTGTGAGCACACCCTCAGGTGAAAACAGTTGCTATTTCCCACAGCTTTGCCCTTTTCAGTGGAATTTATTGGTGCAGGACATCTTGCACTGCCTTTGTTCATGGTCATACAGTGACTACCAAGGACAATGCAAAGGAAACTTCAATCTTCGTCACTTGTCTCTTGACATGCCTCATCTGCATCAGGCTACAGTTCTATGGAACATGATCCTATTTCTTCTGCACATTTCCTGTGAAACCAAAAGGTGCAAATCTGATAAAATCAGTGATATAGCTGTGATTTAGGGATGATTCCTTGCAGTTCTCAGTTTTATTTCATAGTATGTTACTAAGGAAAGGATTCACTCACTGGTTCCTAAGCAAACTGGACTTGCAGCATAAATAGATCTAAGTCTTTGCATGACAAAACCAGCACCCTGTACCTCATTATAAAGTTTGGATTTTTGTATTATCACTCAGCATATTTCTCAAGTTCAAACCTTAAATATTGTCTGCTTACTCACATGTGTATTCTTGCATCTATCTTCCTTTGGATAACCCTCACTGGCGACAGCTTCTACACACAAATAATTTTCAATGAATTTATCTTGGTGAAATATCATGGTGAATTTTGAAATAAATTATAATAGTGTAGTTGTCTTTAATTTCAAGTGGTGAATTGGCTGATCTGTTCATTAAGTGAGGTGGAGGGGTTTTTTTTCCCATATTTTTAAATAGTTTTTCTACAGAACATGAAACCTTGGGACTTGGTGTTTTTTAGGACCCAGATGAGCACAGTGTTTCTTTTACAGCTTTTTTGGGATTGAAGTGGACAAAGTTCATAGGTTCTTGCCCAGGAGAATTCAAAAGGCAGATTTTCTTGCTATGCAAGTAGAAAATTGAGTCCTTATATCAGTCCCTTTGAGCACATATTCTTTTCACTATTGCTTTTCTCTGACTGTCAAACACAGTAATGCCAGTTTAATTGCATAATGTGAGTAATCAGCATTTTAGAAAACCTTCCCCTAGACCCATGTACCTTTTATTTGCTGTTAAAATGAGTCTATTGGTAGTTTATTTTTCACTGCCTCACTGCCTATTGAGCAGATGTTAGTCCTTCTGTGAGGGATTTTTCAGCTTTTCTCAGTGACTCTGGCTTGGTGAGTTGCCAGATGTTTAGTTTCTCTGCTGCATTTCAATAAAAGTACTGGAGATATGAAGGAACTAGCAGAAGCAACAGGAACACAGATAATGTTCTTGCTGGAAAGGTGCATCCAAGATGAAAACATGAGGAAACCTTGAGCAGAATATTGCACGTTTGCATGTGTTTTCTGCACTTATGTGTGTTTCCATCAGCATCTTCCACTGCCCCTGCATGATGTTATCTCAGTTGTTTCCTACTCAGTTCAGATGTTTTTCAAACTGAATTAATAATTCAGAACAGTCATAAGCTGGGCCAAAAATCCATTCATTAGTGTTGGGGAAGATGAAACAGGAAAGCCTTATAGATATGATTGTCTGGCAAAAGATTTTGAGAATATGGAAACTATAAGTGAGATTGAAATGAAAGCAAGCTTTGAGATACCTTAGTTACTGAACTGCTGGAAAACAATGGTGTGGCTGGACTGAAGGTGATCCCCTTTTGATGGAACAACACCCTCTGCTTGCAGACAGCTCCAAGGGTCAGAGCAGACCCTACTAGCTTGGCGGAAGGGCCCAAAGAGGAGTTTTTAGGGCTTAAAATGTAACACAGTATGGTAATGTAATAATTCTTATAGACTGTATGTAAATGCTATAGGATTTGTATACTGTACTAGATTGGTTTAGAATATTCAACACAGAAGAAGATTTATTGTATTGTAACGGAAACCTCACTCTCTTATCTTTTTTACTCCCTTATGCTCTTACCCTCTTAGTCTCTCACCCTCTCATCTGCTCTACCCCTCTCTTCTCTCAGTCCTGCTCTGAGCTGTGACTGGCAGCTCCAAGCAGGGCCCTGCACCCAGGCCCTGTGCAATAAACCACAAGTTCCACGACCTGGCTTCAGAGATCTCTTGTCTCTGTCCATCCTGACTGTCCTACCCCCCCCGACGCTCTTACACATTAGTATTCAGCACTGAAAGCCATCCCCATCAGATGAAGAACAGAGACAGAAGGAGAAAAAGGAAATCCATATGGAGGATATTAAAAAGACAGTGTTTGTAAATATTGAAAAACCAAATACCACTACCTCAGTTTTAGTGGGTTTTCCCAAACTTTCTAACACTTAGTCATAAAACAGTAGTTAATTGCTGTTTAGTTAAGGAATTGTATTGATAACAAACAACGTTGATGCAAGTTGGTGTGGGTTTTTTGAGGTTTGGATTTTGTTTGGGGTGTTTAGTTGGCTGGTTTGTTTGGTTTGGTTGTTTAATACTGTTGTTTTTTCTAATGTAGCCTTTAAAAAAATCTACATAAAATGCTTAGGAAGTTTGAAACAGAACTGCTGATGGACAGCCCTGGTTTGTTGCCATGTTCTGAGTGACTGGACAGTAAGAAAAGCTGCTGCCCAATCTTATGTCTTGCAAGTGTTGCTTAAGTAGCAAGGAAATGTTTAGAAGAAAATCCTCTGTGCTCTCTGTGCTTTTGATTGGTTTTAATTCAGTTTTGCACTTCCCAGAAGTGTATCTGAAGTGGGGACAAATTAAATCACTTCTGCTGGGAACAATTTGTTTGCTAAATTAGGTGTTATAACCTGGTGACATAATCAAAATTGGGCTGAATTGCAGGGTTCTGTTTTAATAATTAACAGATGTGGAACAGTCACTTGAGAGGAGCTACTGACAAGCTGACCACTCAGTTATTTGTGAACTATGACTTTTAACCAGATCAATAAAAAACAATAATCAAATTGACAAGAAACTACTGGGAATTTTCCATCTCTAATAATAAAATAATTTAAAATTATGAAGCAGTGCTAACCTGAAAATACCTGTGTTGAGTACATTGGGTCTAATCACCATCAAATAGAAGGAAAAAAGTATAAGAAATCTGAAAATTATATTTGATAGATTAATGTTGAATACTATAACTATAGGTTTATTTGATTTCTGACAGAGACAGATATTTATTGTTTGTATTGATGATTGTTTCTTTTAAACCAAAATAAAAAATTCATGGAGTCTGGTGTCTTTAGAAATAATTAATTTGTTTTTAATTTCTGTCTGGTAGAAATTGCTCTATACAAATGTTGTAGCATAAGAATCTGTTTCTGGGCGGAGTGTTCCAGTCCAATCTGGCTAGCTATGCACCCCAGCTTACACAATCTTACATGGATGAAAGGCAAATGACCAGAAGCGCTCTTCTGCACGTGGAGACCGACTCTTTCCTAGCAAGGTTCAAGGTGTTAGCTGTGGGAAGGATTAAAACAGGTACTGTGGTTCCTTTTCTAATGATTAATCAGATGTTTGGGTGCTTCAGTTTTATCAATTTCATCACCAGTACCTGGCTTAATAGCAAACCCCAATTTTATTCAGTGCACTAAAGCTGTTTTCCCCACTCTTGGTGCGTTTAAATAGTATCCAGAGAAACAAAACTTGAATCTGAGAAGCAAATGGCCCTATTCCATTTAAACCCTTGCCAAACATAGTTTTATAGAAATTAGGCTGAATAAAAAAGTCTGTGATGCCTTCAAAATTCAAACCTAACCTCTTTAAGGCTTTGAATTATATTCCCTGTACATGGTGGAGTATAATTCCAAAAGCTCCACTCTAACCAAGCTACATGTCATAAATTTAAATCAAATCTCATAATTCAATTACAGATCAAACATATTTGGTTCTTGGCTCCTCTGAGTGCCACTGAGTCCCTCCGAGTGCCACTGAGGGAACCCCAGCCAGCCCCAAGACGGTGAACAGCGGGGGCGGGGGGGCACTCTCTTGTGCCCCCGGGGGTGCAGAAGGCAGCCAGGCTGATCCCCGGGGGTGCAGAGGGCAGCCAGGCTGATCCCCGGGGCTACAGAAGGCACCCAGGCCGATCCCCGGGGGTACGGAAGGCAGCCAGGCTGATCCCCGGGGGTGCAGAGGGCAGCCAGGCTGATCCCCGGGGCTACA
>VZSJ01044598.1:0-14047 GCA_013398405.1 Pheucticus melanocephalus | reverse complement strand
CTTCCTCACTGGACCACTCCTCATCTTCCTCACTGGACCACTCCTCACCTTCCTCACGGAACCATTTCTCATCTTCTTCACTGGACTATTCCTCACCTTCCTCACTGGATCATTCCTCACCTTCCTCACTGCATCATTCCTCATCTTCCTCACTGGACCACTCCTCACTTTCCTCACTGGATTGTTCCTCACCTTCCACAATGACCATTCCCAACCTTCCACACCAGAACATTCCCAGCTTTCCACACCAGACCCTTCCTCACCTTCCAGAATGATCATTCCCAACCTTCCCCACCGGACCGACCCTTCCTCACCTTCCCACCCAACCCTTTCCCACAGAATCCAAAAATGGAGCAAAATCCAGGACAACGCTGCCCATCAACACTCCGGAAGCAAACAGGGAATTCATCGTCAGGTTCCGGGCAAGAATTCCGGGTTAAATTCCACCCATTTGAGGATGGAATCAACTCCACACCAACCTACACCTGATTTTGTTCCCTGCCACACCAAAATTCTTCCTCCTACTCCACGCTGTTTATTTTGGTTTCCCAGCCAGCCCATTGGCTGCACGGCATGGACTGCATTCCCATTGTCATATCCATAATAAAACTTGGATACAAGGAGCTCAATGACCCGGCTGCTCCAGACTTCTCCTTCCTTAAGTTCCTCCGTGGAGGGATTGTGTTTTTCCTTGAGGAAAACGGGATGGATATCCGTGGATTGGAGCCACTTTCCCAACAGATGGGGAAATGGATTCTCAGCAAAGATTTGTAATGGGATCTTTAAGGCCCTTCCAATCCAAACTATTCCATGATTCCATGAATTGCAGCTGGGACAGAGCCCTCCAATTCCCAATTTGAGGGATCCTCATCCAGCAGGGACAGCGCCTTAAACCACCCACAGAACTCCCAAGTTCTTCCCGAGGAATCCCGCCGAAACCAATGGAAAATTTTATCATTTCCTCCCAGTTTGACCCGTTTTGCTCCAGCAGAAGGAAGATCACGGGATATCCTTGCCACAACTTCTCTTTTCCCTACATTTTTTCCAAATTCCACATCCTGAATTTTCCCTTCAGCCTCTTGTTCACGACTCACAGCAGCCAAAAAACTCTGTGCTAAAATTGCCAGGAATTAATGCAGTTTTGGGTTTGTGTTTTTTTTTTTTTTTCCCATGGATTAACAGCTACCAGCAGTCTCCCAGCAAGAGGGTTAATTCCCACCAGGATACAGCAGAGCTGGATCAACAATCCAGCACCTGAAAGGCGCAGCAAGGTACCAGCAACACAAAGGAGATGCAAATAAATTTGCATATCCGAGCATCAAAGGCTCCACGAGATCCCGGAGTATGAAAACATCTTTTCCCTGCAAGATACCGAAGGAATGGCAGCGGGAGTGATGGGAGTGGGAGGACAGGAGAATGGAGGGGAAAAAAAAAAAAAAAAAGAAAGAAAAAGACAAAAAAGTGTGACTGTAGCAGGAGCTCGACAGTTGGAGAAATTCCAAGGGAACGGCAGAGCTTGGGCACGAGGAAAACAGTTGGGAAGATGCTGACGGGATTTTGGAGCCAGGTGGGGGTTGGGATCTGCTCCCAGGGAATAGGGATGAGGGGAAAGGGCCTCAAGCTGTACCAGGGGAGGTTTAGCTTGGATATTGGGAATACTCAGGCTGTCCAGCCCTGGCACAGAGGTGGAATTCCCATCCCTGGAGGGATTTAATATCCCTATGGATGTGGCACTTGGGGACGTGGCCAGTGGTGGCCTTGGCAGTGCTGAAGGAATGATTGGGACTCCTTGAGTATGGAAATCTTTCCCAACCCCAACAATTCCATCATTCTAAGAGAGATATTCCAACACCTGACACAAGACAATTCCAACAGGGATTGACCAAAAAGCGATGGGGGGAGGAGGAGTAAACTCAAAGGTGGATCCCAAAAAATGAGAAAAAATGAGGAGCAACTCTGTGAGACACCTGTGGATGGAGTTTGCACATCCCTGCAGCTCCAGGAGCTCCCTGAAAAGCAGCCAGAAGGGATAATTTTGGTGCTTCTTCAGCTTTCCGACAGAATTCCAAGTCTCTCCTCGCGGGGATGAAGGAGTTTCTGCCGGAGCCGT
This sequence comes from Pheucticus melanocephalus, assembly GCA_013398405.1. NCBI lineage: Eukaryota > Metazoa > Chordata > Aves > Passeriformes > Cardinalidae > Pheucticus > Pheucticus melanocephalus. Next base: position 11,937 of record VZSJ01044598.1, on the reverse strand, counting down.
GAAGGAGGACGCGGAAGGTGTGAAAAAAGCGAGCGGGGAGAAATGGAGCAGAAGGAAAACGTGAGAAGTAAAGGCAGGAGGGGGTAAATTTTCCAGCAAATCCCACAAGGCTTCTCAAAAAAATTCTCAGACCTTCCAGGACTGTTAAAAAGTCTGGGATAGTGGGGAAAATCCTGGTTTAGAGGCCGTGTATTCCACAGGTAGGAGAAGAACCAAGGCATGAGTAGAACGCTCTGGTTGAGGGCCTTGGAAGGGGAAGATGAGGAGAAGGAAAAAGCCCTTCCAAAATCCAAAAAAAAAAAAAAAGGCAGAATGAGGTTTTTAGGGAGATGGAGCCCAGGAATGATGAGGAATTGAAGAAAATTGAATCATTGGTTGGGATTTTTAGTGTCTTGCTGGAGCACGGCTGAGTCAGCTACATCCCAAAATAAATATCATGGGATAGTTTGGGTGGGAAGAGACCTTCAGGATCATCCAGCCCCACCCCCCTGCCATGGCCATGGAAGTGTTTCCCAGATTCCCAGAATCTTATCCCATGGGATATGGACCTTCCTCTATCCCAGGTTGCTCCAACATGGCCTTGGACACTTCCAGGGATGGGGTGGCCACAGATTCTCCTGGAATTCCATTCCAGGCCTCACCACCCTCACAGCCAGGAATTCCTTCCCAGTATCCCGCCCATCCCTGCCTTTTGTCTGTGGGAAGCCATTCCCAATGTCCTGTCCCTCCATCCCCTGTCCCAAGTCCCTCTCCAGCTCTCCTGGAGCCCCTTTAGGCACTGGAAGGAGCTCTGAGGTCTCCTTGGAGCCTTCTCTTTTCCAGGCTGGACATTCCCAGCTCTCCCAGCCTCTCTCCAGCCCTTGGAGCATCTCCTGGATTTGCTCCAACAGATCCAAGCCTGCCCTGAACAAACAGCAAAGGAAAGGAGGAAGAGCAGACGCGATAAATAAGATTTTTGTCTCATCCCGTTTAAATCAGGTGCCCTGGAAGTCATCACGGAGCTGTCAGGATGATTAATCCCTATTTTTCCACCACCAGAGCAGGGGAATGATTGCTGGGCTGGCAAGTGGGAACGCCAAGGGAAGAAGGAGCCGGGTGCGTGTGGGAGAGAAGCGCTCCGGAGGCAGCTGGGATGGGGAGCTGACTCAAAACTTTGGGATTTGTGGTTGGAGCTGCAGACGGGAGCCGAAAACGTAGGAGAAACTGTTGTGGGATAATCAGGCGGTGAAACAAGGGAATACCTGCGGCACCAGTCGAGTCAGGAGCGCCACTTTGCATAAGGAATACTTAAATAAGGATTTTCCCGGTCCTTAGGGCTCAAAGCAGAGTTTTAAACCAGTTTGGGGAGGTTTAAGTGCCGGGAACTCAGTCTTCCCAAGGAAGAATATTTTGGAATAGAAGTCAGGGTGGTCTTGGGTGCTCATGAAAGGAATCTGGAAAATAAAACACTTTTAGGAATTCTGATGGTGCTGGGGCTACTGTACTGCAGAGAGCGCATTTCCATCACCCACACTCCATCCAGAATGGAATTATTCCCTGCTTTAAGGCCAGTAGTTTGATTTTAAGAGTAAAATTATTCCTTCCCCAAATTCCCAGGTTTTTCCAACTCCTAGTACCCCAAAACAAAGGGTGAGAATCACGGAAAGATTCTCAAAGACACGGAATCAAAACCATGGAATAACCTGAGCTAATCCACAAAGATTGTCGAGTCCAGCACAAGACCACCCCCAAAATCCCAACATATCCCAGAGAGCCTTTTCCAAAGGTTTCTTGGACCAGGAGGCCAAGCTCCACCACTCTGGAGAACAAAACAGGAGAGAAACCACCACGGAACGGGAAGAGTTTCATCCACCCCACCTATCACCCACATCTTGGAAGCTGTGGACTGGAAAAACAGGGAATTATCGTCGGGAAAACTATTCTTTTCTTTTGCATTGTCATTTTTGGAACAACAACGCTGGGAATGGTTTACCTGTCACGGCAATTTTGGCACAATAACAAGAACTTGTAGCAATTAGGATCTGCTTTTATTACGCAGGAAGAACAAATGACCCAAATCCCAACTCCCACACCCTCTCCCAAAAGGGTGAGGTGACCAAATCCTCCTCCTGAACCTGCTTCCCTTTGAATTCCAGCCCTTCCCAACCCTTTGTGAGAGTTCACAGCAGCCTCCTTTTCCAATAATAGGTGCCTGGAACAAAGCAGCTGGAAGGTTTGATTATCCCAGCGATGCCTTCCGTGAGCAAATCGGGCTCCGGGCCCCCGTGGGGGAGCAGAAAATTTCCTTTCTTATCCGTGTCACCCTCGCGACGGAGCTGCCGAGGGAAAATAGGGCACAGGAAACGCAGGGATCCCTCTGAAAGACCACGGGAAAAGCAGGTAACCAGGTTAAGGGGATGCTGCATCATGGAATTTTCATGGATGACAGGGGAATTTGGTGGATTTAACGCGATTCCCGAGGGTTGGAGCTGGATGTGGCTGAGTCACAGGGCGAGGTGGGGGGGCATTTTAATGGAAAGGCTCCTCCTCAAAGAACCCGGAATGCTTCCTGTGGTTAAACAAAGTTTGAGGAGCTGCTCAAACCAGCAGGTCCTGTGTGCCCAAAGCCTTTAATCCCACTAATTCCACCCTCAAAGAAATTTGGGAGCTCATCCTGAAACGACAAAGCCGAGCAGGGCCCTTGAACCTGAGCAGCAAGGCCGGGAGATAAGGCGGGAATCAGCCAGGCCTGCAATTTGCCAGCTGATTAAAACCCTTGGAGCAGCAGGAAAATTAGGGAAATCATCCCCCAGACACTTGAAGGAACCACACCGGCTGCCTCCCGGGATAAACGATCCCATCCCAACGTTTGGGGGGATGGCAGTGGTTGTTTGGGCACGGATGAGACGTTGTTGGAGCCTCCAGGACTCGCTCGGCCTGTCTGGCGCGGGGACTCGCCCGAGTGAGTTCACCAGGAATGTTTCCCACCACAAAACATCCAAAAAGTTGTTTATCCGTAAGTTTGAGCCGCTTGGGATGTTCTCCAAGCACGCTGAGCGTCCGTGCAGAAGGTCCACAGCCAGCTGGACCTTGGCCACACAATGGCCTCAGCTCCAAGGTGTTGGATGGGGAGCTGATCTCATTACCCGGCAGGATTCTCCTTCCAGAGTGGTACCAGCAGGATAAAATTCTGGAATAGTCTGGGTCAGAAAGGACCTTCAAGACCATCCAGTTCCAACTCCCTGCCTTGGGCAACTTTCACTATCCCAGGCTGATCCAAACACCATCCAAGCTAGCCTTGGACAATTCCAGGGATGGGACATTCTCTGGGAATTCCATTCCAGGCCTCACCACCCTCACAAGGCAGAATTCTTTCCCAATATCCCATCTATCCCTGTCTTCTGGCAGTGGGAAGCCATTCCCTGTGTCCTGTCTCTCCATCCCTTTGTCCCAAATCCCTCTCCAGCTCTCCTGGAGCCCCTTTAGGCTCTGGAAAGGTTCTGAGCTCTCCCTGGATCCTTCCCTTCTCCAGGATGGACATTCCCAGCTCTCCCAGCCTGGCTCCAACACAATCCAATTTTTTCAGGGAAAGGAAAATCAGTCCCAACCCTCGAGGCCTTCCCAGCTGAGACCCTTTAAACCCAAGCATTTGAGCAGAAACTCATCAAGAGCAGGATGAAATTCCGGAATAGTCTGAGTCAGAAAGGACCTTCAAGACCATCCAGTTCCAATTCCCTGCCTTGGACAACTTCCACTATCCCAGGTTGCTCCAAACACCATCCAAGTTGGCTTCGGATAATTCCAGGGATGGGACAGCCATAGATTCTCTGGGAATTCCATTCCAGGCCGCATCACCCTCACAAGGCACAATTCCTTCCCAATATCCCATCTATCCCTGCCCTCTGGCAGTGGGAAGCCATTCCCTGTGTCCTGTTCTTTCATCCCTTGTCCCAAGCCCCTCTCCAGCTCTCCTGGAGTCCCTTTAGGCTCTGGAAAGGTTCTGAGCTCTCCCTGGATCCTTCTCTTCTCCAGGATGGACATTCCCAGCTCTCCCAGCCTGGCTCCAACACAATCCAATTTTTTCAGGGAAAGGAAAATCAATCCCAACCCTCAAGGCCTTCCCAGCTGAGACCCTTTAAACCCAAACATTTGAGCAGAAACTCATCAAGCACCACCCAACACCCCTGCTCAGAAACCGAGGCAATGATTCCAGGATGACATGGCATTCCAAGATCCTGGGAGTCCAACCCCGAGAAAAAACCTCTCCCAACTGCCTGGGCAACAAATTTCCAGGGAAAAGTAGGAATTGTCAGACATTGCCACGCTCTGAGGGCGTTTCCAACCCCCAGGCAATGCCTTCGTTGGGTTCTTCACCCAGCGGTGCCCACCCGGCTCAATTCCGCCTGTCCGGACATGGATTCCTCGGAGCGACGTCGGAGCCAGCGGGAATCTCATCTGCCAATCTCCAAGTCAATGACCCGTGCTCCTGGAAGCTACGGTTGAAAAGTGCAGCTGAAAACGAGGGAAGACAATGAGGCGAGCAGGAAAATTCCTTAAATATCAAGATTTGGGGTTTGTTTTGGGTTTTGGGGGTTTTTTTTAGGATGTTTTTAACTTACTCTCCTCAGGCTGACAAATGCCACTTGCACCCAGGCGAGGGTGAGACAGAAATTTAGGATAAAAAAGCTCCGATTTGAGGTGGGGAAGGAGGAGACATCTCCTAAATCAGGGTCCCGGTGAGATCCACCCACTCCTCCCGTTTTTCCTCCTTTGAAACGCGACAAAATAAATCCCTGCTGGCTTTAAATAGAAATCAAATTAACCATGAACAGCCAAAGCAACTCCGTGATGGTCCAGCCATTGCTGGGTGCGCTCAGAAACCTTTTTATAAAACATTTTCCTCCCTCCATGCACAACGAACAAATTGAAGCAACAAATCAATACCGAGAGAGCTCCGAAACCCAAATCTTATTCCTGCTGCATTAAAAACGTTCTTGGAGCGCTGCTCGTGAAGGGTTGAACATTTTAAATTATTCTTCCTCCTCCTCCAGCTGACAGAAGAGTTCCTGAGTCAGATGTGGGAAAAAACCCAAATCTGAGTATGATCTCCGAGTATTTTCTCCCATTGGAGCAGTTCAAGGCCTTTTTTTGGGATAAAAGGAAATTTGTCAAGGGGGAGCGAACCTAAAACTGGGAAAGGAATAAGGGCAACACATGAGCAAGTCGGGAGAGTTTCCATTTAAATTGAGAAATAGGGGGGAAAAGGCATTCCTTGGAAATATATTTTGGCGGATTAGAGGGTTGGAAGCTCAGCTGGAGCTTCTCCCTCTGATTTAGAAGAAGACAGAGAGATCCCACATCCAATGTCATTCCTATTTCTGCATCCCGGGATTTTTAACTGGATTTCTTCTGATCTCCTGCCTCAAATGGATTCGGAGTTAAGGCCTCGTTATCGTTCCCAGCCAAAAATATTCCTGAGTCTCCCTGTGCCAAAAATTCCAGGAGGAATTTTCCCAAAATCCAGCCTAAACCTCCCCTGGCATGGCTGGAGTTTCCCCTCATCCTGTCCCTTTTTCCCTGGGAGCAGATCCCAACCCCCAGCCAGCTCCAATGTTCCCAAATGTTCTCCTCGTGCCCAAGTTCTATTTGGAATTACTCCAAATGTGGAGCTCCTGCTACGGTCACACTTTTTGTCCTTTTTTTCCCCAATTCTCCTGCCCTCCTATTCCCATCTCTTCCTCTGCCATTCCTTTGGTATCTTGCAGGCAAAAAATGGGATGAAAAAACATTTCCAGGCAAATTTTGTCGAAAATACAAAGGTTCATTCATAGAGAAGGATCCCCCCCCAAAAAAAATCTGTTCTGGGGCATCCTCGGACCACCTCTGTGAGATCACATCCTGCCTGTTCCCTTGTCCCTTGGATGTTTGGGATGAACGACAAAACCTCTCCCAATTTTGAGCTTTCCCTTGGAATTCTCAGTTCTATGAAGGAGCCAAAGCTGATTTTGTCAAATCACAGAATTGGCTTTTTGGTGATTTGACCCTTGCTCCAAGGTTTCTCCTGTTCCTGCTCCAGAAATTCCTGCTGTAAACTTTCCTGATTAAAAAAAGGGATTTTTATTCACTTATCTGACTACAGAAAACATCATCCACCATCTCAGAAGCTCCAAACAAGATTCTTCCTTAAAAAGCCTCTCTGGTCCACTCTAATTCCCACAATTTCAGGCAAACCCATAAACTCATTTATTCCTGCCCTTCCCACCCCAAATCCCTCAAAGGCTTCCCTAATTCCACGACTTTCCAGGAACAACAATTCCTAAAAAACCCACGGAGGCGACACCAAATCTTCCTTCATCCCCCAGGATTTTTTGCTGGAATATTTTCACATCCTCCATAAATAGGGATTTAGGAACTGAAGTGCTGCTTGCTTTTTCCTCAAAACCATTCCAAACTTCCCTGGTTTTTTTTTTCCTGAGCCTGCACTTCATCCCTGATCACAATCAAAGAGCCTCCACCTCCCTCTCCCTGCACGCAACTTCCACGCGTAGCCCGGAGCACCCTCGGCCTCCTTCACATCCAGTTCTCTTCTCCCGAGCTTCTGTCCCTTTGGATTAATTCCACACTTGGGAATTAATTGGGATTTTTTTCCCCCCGCCAAGTTTCTGCTCCGAGGTTGGAGCCGGGTGAAGGTCAGGATTTTCTCCCAAGGGAATAAGGGACAGGGAGAGAGGAAATGGCTTCAAGTGGCATCAGGAGAGGTTTAGTGGGATATTTTTGGGAGAATTCCTCCTGGAAAGGGCTGTCTGGGAGGGATCCGAAATTCACTTGGGGACACAATCAGTGGTGGCCTTGGGAGAGCTTAAAGCTCCTTTCCAGCCTAAAAAATTCCAAGATTCTATTTTTTACCTATAAGTAATTTATTCCTCTTTTCCCTCTCATCTTTTCCTTCTCAATCCCTGTTTTTTGACAGAGTTTTCCAGGTTATTGCAGACCCCTTGGACATTTGTGCCTTTCTGTTCCCGCTCTAAATCCTGCTTGAGCCAAAATTCCATGGAGCTTTAAGTTCACAAAATCCTGGGATGGGCTGGAAGGGATTTGATCCAAGCCCATTCAGCTCCAACCCCCTTCCACTATTGCAGGTTGCTCCAAGCCCCATCCAAGCTGGCCATGGACACTTCCAGGGATCCAGGAGCAGCCCCAGCTTCTCCTGGAATTCCATCCCAGCCCCTCAAAGTGAAGAATTCCTCCCCAGTATCCCACCCAACCAGTGGGAAGCCATTCCCTGGCGTCCTGTCCCTCCGCCCCTTATCCCAAATCCCTCTCCAGCTCTCCTGGAGCTCTTTTAGGCACTGGAAAAAGCTCCAAGATCCCCTCAGGGCATTCCTGAAGGTGAAATGATTCCTGGCACCCAGGAAAATCTGACATGAGCCAGGAAAAGAGCAGCGAGAGGCTTGGATCAGGGAATGTGGGCGGAGGGAGATCCGTGAGTCACCGACAGCCTTTAATCGCTGCCAGGGGCAGGTCTGCACCCTCTGAAATTCCCTTTTCCAGGTTCTCCAGAACAAAACCAACCGCAGGGAAAAAATGTTCACGGCACTGAAATATCCAGGCTCTCAGTTTTCCAAATTTAGGAGCTTTCCATATTCCGTTGGAGGGAAATGGAATCGGAATTCCCGGCTCTGCAGTGGGATTTGACACAAGGAGGGACAACTCTTAAGCTCAGCCTATTTATCCATAAAAAAATTCCTTTTTTTCCCCCCCACAGCTGCTCCTGGTGTTCCAGACCTTTCCCCAAATGCATTCCATGATTAAGGAATCCATTCTCCAGCCCCTCAATATCCTTCCTGTCATGAAAGAAATCCTGGGATTCGTGGTCCCTCAGCACAGTGGGAATGTCACTTCCCTCATCCAGGTATTCTCAAAAAATTATCCCCCCAAAAAGCCACTTTTCTCCACAGTTAAAAGCCTTAAGGGAAGATATTTGCACATGCCAGGAGTATCCCGATTTTTCTATGATCCCAAAGGAATTCCAAAGGCCACAGATCCCTCCTGATAAGGCACTTAATGAGCTGATAAGGTTGAGGAGGAAGATATGGAATAAAGCAAATCCCACCTGTGGCTTAAAAATCTGGATTGGGATTTTCCTGTGTGGAAAAGCATCGGGATCTGTTGCCAAACCTGCTCCTCCTGCACACCCAGCTTGGCTTTTCCCAAGGGTTTGGGCTGATTTCCTGTTTTGGAGCTTCCCAAAAAAACACTTTGAGGGATTACAGAGATGATAAATTAAGATCTGTTTTCCTCCCTGTGTTATTCCCATGGGTTTTCCCACAAAAAAAACCTTCCCAACCTTGCTCTGTGCTCCAAGCATTGCAATGAGGGGCTGGAACGGGATGGAATTCCCAGAAAAGCTGTGGCTGCTCCATCCCTGGAAGTATCCAAGGCCAGGTTGGATGGGATTGGAGCAACCTGGGATGTCCCTGCTCATGGAAGGGGGTTGGGAATTCTTTTTAAGGTCCCCTTTCCAACCCAACCCATTCTTTGATCTTATTCCCAATTCCATCCTGATAAAAATCCCTTTCCGTGCCCCTCCCAGCCAAGGAAAAACGGAGGAATTGTTCAGGTGAGCTGGAGCGTGACAGGACAGGAATAATTCCAGACTCACTTATCAGCGTTTGGAGAGTCCTGAGCACAGCATTTTCCTCAATTAAAAAAAAATAAAAATCCAGGAACTTCCTGTTAAAACAGAAAACTCCCAGACAAAAATATGTTCTCTGGATCACTGGAATTTTTTGGGGTTTTTTTTTGGGAGCAGCACCCACTTCCAAAAAGAAAATCCCTGGAATGGAACTGCCATGCTCTGATATGGATCCCTCAAGGTGACTTTCAGGAGAAGAAGGGGGAAAAGAAAAAAGGCTCCTAAAAGGTTGGATTCCTTTGGAATTTTCTCCTTCCTGGCAGCTCTGACAGATCCGATGGCGCCTCCCGGAAATGTCGTGGAAGGTGGGAACAGGGAAGGAAATGGTCCCTGCTCCTTGGGAGAGGCAGAGGTTGCAATGAAAATCAATTTGATGTGGAATTAATGGAAAATAAAGAGGCTTTTCCACGTTTCTGTTGCCCGACTGCTCCATTTAATCCAGACACACTTAATTAGGGACACACCAATCCCGAGGGAAGCCGCTCCCATCCTGGCACCATCCCCACAGGAATCAGCAATCCCAGACCTCCAACCCAGCCATGGATTCCTGATCCATTCAGACTGGATTTAAGGGAGGAATTTATTACAGCGAGGGTGCCGAGGGGCTGGAATGGAATTCCCAGGGAATTCCATGGCCTCTCCATCCCTAGAATTATCAAGGTCAGGTTGGGAAGGGCTTGGAACAACCTGGAATATGGGAAGGTGTCCCTGCCCATGGCAGGAGCTGGAATTGGATGATTTTTAATCCAACCCCTTCCAACCCATTCCATGATTCCATGATTAAGAAGAATTCCAGCCCTGTGGCCAATCCCAAGTCCAGGAGCCTCCACCAACAACCTCCGAGCCAAATCCCACTATTTTTTCTGGGAAGTGGAAGAAAATCCCCTCTCACCTCACCCAGAGCCCACTGAAGTGGTCAGAGATCCGTGAGCATGAATCCCTCAATTCTTCTTCTTCCAAAAGGAATTTTTCCTTTTTCCCAATTATTTTTTTCCCCTTTTCCCCTAATTATTCCCAAATATTCCCGACTGTGTTAAATCTTGCCGAGGATTTTTGTTCTGCTATTCATTTTTTTTCAAGCAGCCCAGCTGGGAAAGGGCTCCATGGAATTCCTCCTTTCCCTGTCTTTGAGAGGACATGGATCCATGGATGTACCCTTTGGATTAAAGGGAGCAAAGAACCTTAGGAAGCATCCAGAAATCCAAGTCCAGCTCCAAAAAAATGGATCCAGAAAGCCACTAAGAAGAAACTTAATTCCCAGTAAAACTGAGGATGCATCCATAGATCCACCAAATCCCAGTGTCCGTGCTCGGGGCAGCTTGGAATGAGTCCCTGAAGGTTGGGAATTTTAAAAACAGAAACCAAAAAGATCAAAAATAAACCTGGAATATGGAAAAGAAGGAAGACAGGATCTTCAAGGAGCAGCATTTTCCCTTCCGAGCCCACCTGGAACTCGGAATCCAGGGATGGCTTCACTTGGAGCCTTTGAAAGGATTTAGAGTCCAAAAACATCCCCAAAAAAAGATGGGAAAGGGTTTTGGGAAAAGGCATGGAATGACAGAATAACGGGGAATGGGGGCAAGAGGGCAGGGATAGGTGGGATATTGGGAATAAACTCCTCTGGGAGGGTGGTGAAGGGTTGGGATGGAATTCCCAGAGAAGCTGTGGCTGCCCCTGGATCCCTGGAATTGTCCAAGGTGAGGCTGGAGCAACCTGGGATAGTGGAAATCACCCCTTCCCATGGCAAAAGGGGTGGAATTGGGTGATCTCTACATCCTCATCCCACCCAATTCCATGATTCCATGATTTCAGCGCGACGGGTTGCAATTCCAAAGCAACAGAAATCCCCACGTTATTCCCAGGCACCTCCTCTTCCAGGCAGAAAACCACCCCATTCCCATCCCATAATTACACTTTTCCAGGCTTTTCCATGACCTCTCCCAGCCGAGGAAGATGGATTTAAAAAAAAAAAAAAAAAAAAAACGCAATTCCGCGGTGGCGCTTCCCAAAGTAATGTTTTCCAACGGCTTTTCCGGACACGGGGATCTGCTGGAAGTCGTTTCCATTCCGAGGGGAATGGAGTAGAAAGGGAAGATCAACAAAAACACAACGAGGCCGTCAGGGAAATGTCAGAACCTTGGGAAGAGGAGGCACGGAATCCGCCGGAATCCGGCCCTGGCGCAATTCCGTAGGGAAAAGACCGTAAGGAAGGAGCCGCGCCTCAATCCAGGGATTTTTCCGTGTTTTTTGGTGGTAAAGAATAAAGGGACAGCGTGGGTGAAGGCAGTTGTGGCCCAAGGGGACGAAATCCCAGGAAAATGGGAAAAGGGTTGGGGGGTGTTCACATGGAGAAGGAAAGAAAAGTTTGGAGACATTTCCAGCACCTGAAAGGGATCCAGGAGAGCTGGAGAGGGATTTGGGACAAGGGATGGAAGGACAGGACACAGGGAATGGCTTCCCACTGCCAGAGGGCAGGGATAGGTGGGATTTTGGGAAGGAATTCTGCCCTGGGAGGGTGGTGAGGGGTTGGGATGGAATTCCCAGAGAAGCTGTGGCTGCTCCATCCCTGGAAGTGTCCAAGGCTAGGTTGGAAAGGGCTTGGAGCAACCTGGGATTTTGGAAGCCCATGGGGGGTCTTGAAGGTCCTTTCCCACTCAACCCACTCCAAAAGCTCTGCTCCAACCCACAACCCCAAACTTCCAAGCCCCATTCCAGCCAGGAATGAAACCTGCCAGGATCCCAGAGTCGGGAAAATCCAACAAACAAAACCTTCTCCCTCTGGGAGTCCATTCCAGGCCTCATTTGCTCCAAGTCCTACGAGACCCTCCTCAACAATCAGGAGTTTTCACGTCTTTCCCTGTGGGAATGGCGGTTCCTGGTCTTGGAATGACACCACTGGGTCACTCCACTGCCTCTTCCCACTTATTTTTGGGAAAGACTTGAAAAAAAATGGAAATAAAGATTTATTTTCCTCTCTAGAACATGGAGATGGGGATATCCAGCTCCCCAAAAGTCCAAGTGACACTTTTAGCTCGCTAGAAAACCTGGGATTGGTGGGTTTATTCCCTAAAAATCGGGATGGAGGAGCTGAATGTGGGAACGTTTAAAGGGCAGGAGCAGGAGGAAGGAAATGAACCAAATCCCTGGATCCGTGAAGGTCAAGGAAAGAGCGAGGGATGAAAAATTTGAGACATGGGAGGCACCTCCCATTGGAGCAGCACAATGTGATCCTTTCAGGAGCTGGAAAACCAAAAAAAAAAAAA
>VZSJ01044570.1:11052-29692 GCA_013398405.1 Pheucticus melanocephalus | reverse complement strand
GGGGGGGAATTCCTTCCCAAAATCCCATTTAAACCCTACCCCTCTCCCAGTTTTCTCCCATCCTGTCCCCCCAGGACTCCCCATGCTGGAGGAAAAGCTGAGGGTGACCCCCTCAAAGAGTACAGCAGGGAGGACCCAGATGTACACAAAGTTTTAATTTTTTTTTTTTTCTCTGGTTGGAGACTCATCTTGTAACATGCATGCATTTCAAAACAGTAACAGTGTCTCAAACTGCTCCTAGCAAACAGACAAGCACAGAGGACTTCAAATTCCTATTTAAAAAACAGCAGTGAAAAAACCTAGAATGTTATTTTTTTTTACTTTTAAATTTTTTTTAGTTTTTTTAGGTTTTTATTTTGTTTAGTTTTTAGATTAAACTTAATTTATTCACATTTTTTTCTTTTCAATTCAGTTGCACTGATTAGCCCTGCCCACCCTCGTGACCTGTGTGTGGAATCTGCTGTCTCCACTCCTATCCAGCTGCTTAGGCAGCCCCAGAGCAGCAGAAATTTTGAGTGGTTTCCACTAAAAATGATGTGTCCAGAGCTCTGCCATCCCAGTTATCCAGGGGATCCATACCACAGAGCCAGGACAAGGGGCAGGGGCTGAGGGGGACACTGGGAGCGGCTCTGCAGGAAGGGAACATTTGGGAATTCGGTGCTGTGGCCATGCTGGGGACACCCCCCTGGTTTTGGGGGAAGATCCTTCAGCTGGGGGTGAAATTCCAAGTGCAGCTGGAAGGGAGGCCTGGGAAAGGACTGCATAGTAGTCATGGATTGGGAATATCCACCACCACAACCTCCTTACCTCCCTGAGCCTGCCCCAGCTGGGAAAGAAGGGATTTCCTCCCAAAATACCATTAACAACAACAAAAACAAATAAACAAAAAATCATCCAAACAAAAAAACTCAACCGCCAAACAAACAAACAACCAACCCTCCCCCCCCCCCCCCCAAAAAAAGGAAATAAGACTCAAAGTGGTTCCAATTTCCTTGCTGATTGTGCTGATCCAGATTCCAAGCTGGGACTGTGGGAGTGTGGCCTCCCCCTGCTACCCCACGGGGTGAACTCTGTCCCCAGTGGGGTGAATTCCATGCCCATGGGATAAATTCCATCCCAGCAGGATGAATTCCACCCCCATAGGATGAATTCTGTCCCCATGGGATTAATTCCATCCCCACAGAAGGAATTCCATCCCCACATGGTGAATTCCAACCCCACATGGTGAATTCTGTCCCCATGGGATGAATTCTGTCACCAGTGGGGTAAATTTTGTCCCCACTGGATGAACTCCATCCCCATGGGGTGAATTCCCAATTAATTCCATGGGGTAAATTCTCAATTAATTCCATGATTGTGGCTCAGGATGGAGCCCAGGCCAGGCAGGGGTGAGGAGGGACCAAGGGAAGGCTCCCACAGCTCCTGGGGCTGTTCCCCAAATCCCAGCCCTGGGGAGCCCCTGGAACCCCCAGTTCCCACCCCAGCAGCTCCGCAGTGCATTTATTGCACTCCTGGAGCACAGCTGGCTCTGCCTCCCCTCTCCCACTCTGATTTCAGGGCTGTCCCAACAGGGAAGGTGGGAATTCCCAGCTCAAAGCATATTTGGGGGATTTTAAATGCCTTAGGAATGTGGATCCTGCAGCTCCTCCTGCCTCAGGCACTGCAGAGGGGGAGATGCTGCTCACTGATTATTTGGAGCTCCACTGGACCAAATTTTGCTTTTTTTTTGGCCAAAAAAAATCCTGAATTCTGCTGCAAATCCTGTCAGTTAAATGTGTTCTGCAGGGTTCATGCTAAGGACAGGGATATCTACATTCAGCAAAAACTAGAATTAAATCCACACCAAAACCAGACAACAAACTAGCACAAGCAGTTGTAAAACCAGAATTGAAAGGGCTGGGTTTTCCTTTTTTTTTTTTTTTTTTAAATACTTGAGTTAAAAAGTGACCTAAAACAAGATTTAAAAGAAAAAGAAAAACCCAACAAAACAAAACAAAGCAAAGCAAAAAGAAAAGAAAACAAACAGAAAGAAAAAATCCCTTTTAAAAACAAATCAAAATATTTGCAGCTTCTTGTTCTGGTAATAAAAAATACTGTCTAGAAACAAAATTTAGCATTTTTAAGGTAATGCTACTTCTGCAAATGTAAACAATATACAAAAATGCTTCTGTTAAACAAAGTTACATACCTGGGTAATACATAATTAGGTGAGAAAATTGCATTTAATCACTTTAATACACAATATGGCAACTGGAGAGAAGGGGCAGAATCTTTGTGGGACCCCCCCAGAATCACCTGGAACAGCCAAATTTAATCCCAGCAGGAGTTTGGAATAAGAAAATATTTCCTGCTCTCAATTTTTGTCAGAACTCTGTAAGGATTTCTGCAGGAATTCCCAGGTTTTTGATTGGATTCCTTAATAATTATTCTGGAATTTAATAAGGAAGATTTTTTTTTTGCCATCTTCACTCCCCTTTCTCTGGGTTTGCTCTGTGGTGTTCACCCACCTCCTGCTCTCTTCCTCTCCCCGTTTTCTCCTCTTTATTTATTTATGTTTGTTTTTTTTTTTTTAATAGATGATTTCAAGATAAAACAACTTCCAAGCTACTTTCCCCAAAAGGGCAAACTTACCAGGTCAAAGTTGCAGATTCAATGCAGATTTTTTTTTTAACTGTCAGGAATAAAAAGTGATTGAAGTTTAATTCCTAATTAGCAGTAAACTTAAGTGCTTATCAAGAGAGAAGCAACCAATATAATGCCCACAAAATGAAGCTGATGATGCCCTCTAAGTCCTCCCTTTTTCCCTTTTTCTTTTCCTTTGAAGTATTTTTTAGCTGCGTTTGGGTCGTGGCTTTTCCAGCTCCACAGCTTAAAACCCCTCCAGCCTCCCACACCAAAGGGGCAGCAGAAATTTGTGCCACGCCAAAGGGAAGGACCGAAAATCCTCAAATCCCATCAGGACCCCTAAGTTTTCATTTCTCCAAAATTCTATTTACAGTGCACCTTCAGGGGCTTCAATTTCAGCCCCTCCCAAGGTGAGACCTGTGGGGGAGATTCACATCGGGGGGGAAATGGGGAGGGGGTGAAGAGGAAATAAAACCAAAAAAATCCCCCAAAACCCACACTGGGAATCCAGCCAGAGGCAGGGTTAATTTGTGGGAATTACCAGGGTGTGATGAGCACCAGTTATGTCTCAAAAAGGACCAAAATTCCACACAGCAAAAACTGTTACAGCACAGGACAGACACTCCCAACAGCTTATTCCCCAAACAAAGGCATGTGTGAAAAACAGTTCCAAGGCAGATTAAGCAACATGTTTCAACTGCAAAGAGGTTTGTTCAAGACTCTAAATCCTGCTTAAAAAGAGAAAGGAAATTAAAATTAAAAAAAACCAAACAACAAATCCCAAAACAAAGAACCAAAAGTTCTGCTGTGCAGCAGAGCAAATGAAACCCACAGCGAGGCTGCTGAGCTTGGATGTGAAAGGGTTAAAGGAGACAAAACAGGACGATTTCAGTCTCTCCAATCAGTCCCAAAATCCTTCAGGGGGGGCTGGAAAAGAAATCTGAGGTGAGAGTTCAACCATTTCCACTCCTGGAGGGTCACTCAGGGGGTTGGGAGCAGGATGAGCCCAGCCTCCAGCACTCCCCCCTGGCAGGCAGGCCAATTCCTTCTGTGCAAGTCACATTTTTTAAAAATAAAACACAAAAAAACCAACCTAGCAACCTCTGTCAGGACACAGATTCAAGTACCTGTTGCAGGTGAGGTGGGGAAGGAAGACTGAATAATTAATTAGCTAATTAACACTGGCAGGATTGCAATGGTGACCTCAGAGCCATTCCTGGCTGAGGAAGTGGCCCAAAATCTTAGCCTGGATCTACAGGTACAAAAATGCCTTTTTTAAAATCCTTTTTTTTTTTTTTTTCTCTTCTTTTAAGGAAATCTTCAGAGCTGGCCAATTAAAATCACCCCAGGTCCGAGCACATAATGAGCTGAGGTTGGTCAATGCATCTCTCAGTTCTCTGCTTGTTTTTAGCTTTTAGGAGTTACACCTTTTTTTTTTCAGACATCATCTTTGGTAGATGTTCATTTCCCTCATCTTTCTTGTAAATCAAGTGCAATTACAAAAAAGTGGTTTGTTTTTTTCTCCTTTTCTTTTTCGTTACTTAAATTAACCAAAAAAATATAAAGTGTCCCAGTCTTAATTTACCTAAAGTTCAGCCACTCCTTTTTATCAGAGTATATTTTCCATCCTTGAAATGGTGAGCTATTTTCCTTCCAATTCCTACCGAGAGGGAAATAAAGGTTGTTTTTTTTTTCTTTTTCTGGCCAAGCCAGTCCAATAAAACAACAACAACAACAACACAAAAAACAAGGAGTGGTTTGTGAGTCAGGCACTGCTGAATGTGACCCCTTGGGGACAGTGCCACACCTGTTCCAGCCCCTCAGCAGAGAGGAGAAAACGTCACTGGGCAGAAAGAGCAGTGCTGGAACAATGCACTTGGCTTGTTTGGAAAAGCCCTCAAATCTGAGATCTGGGCACTTCTGTAACGCCAAACCCAGAGGTGCAGCGGGCGCAGCGAGGATGAGGATGGGTTTTGTCACACGGTGCCACACGTGCCCCACACGGTGCCACAGGTGTGCCTCGGTGCTGCTGCAGTGTCTGTGCTGTCCCAGGCTGCAGGAACAGCCCCCAGGCCTGCCTGCAGCCCTGCAGCAGGATGTGCCCCTATGTCAGGATGCTGGAGATGAACTCGTTGAAGCGCTTCGAGTATTGCTCGGGGTTCACCGTGGAGATCTCGGCCCCGGCCTGCGGAGAGACAGTGGGTCAGAGGGCGGGGGGGGGGAAGGGGGGGGTAGGGAAGGGGCCGGGGGGGCAGGGAGGGGGCAGGGACACAGCCCCTCTGTTAGGGAGGATCCATGGCTAAGGGAAAACCCAGCAGGTCTGGAGAGATTCCCAAGGAAAATGACTTCAGCTCCAGCTGCATGTGCAGTCAGGGCACTGTGAACCTTCATGACTCACAGGTTTAGGAGCACGAGAGCTCCCAGAGCTGAGTCAGGGAGGGTGAGGATGGATTTCAGGAAACGGTTTTTCAGACAGAGGGGGTCTGAGCACTGGAACAGCTCCCCAGGGAATGGTCAGGCCCCAGGGCTGCCAGGGTGGGATCTGGGGCCTGTGATGGGTCCCCTCCACCCCAGCACATCCCAGGATTCCACACAAACTCCCCGGGGTGCTGGCTGGGCTGGACTCCTCCTTCAAGGTAATTCCAACCTCAGCAACGCCCTGATTCCATGTCCTGCTAGGCTGGGCTCTCCCAAGCCCTGCTGGGAGCTCAGGGGGACTGCCAGGACACACAGGTGACCCAGGGGTGTCACCCTTCATGCAGTCCATCCCTCCAGCACCTCCCAAATTGGGATGAAAATACAAATTACCCCAATCAAGCAGAGGGAAAACCTAACCCTGAGGCAACATGGAAGGAAGTGCTGAGCATGGGGACTGGAGAATTCCCACTCTGGCAGGAAGATCAGTGCTGGGGACACCTTCCATCCCAGGAGATGCTGCAGAGCAGAAGCCCCAGACCCAAGAGCCCCCCCTGGGCCAGGCTCACCCCATGTTTCACTGTCTTGGCAGCATGTGCAGCTTTCTTCTTGGTGTCGTAGGGTGTGAGGATGTCGATGATGGCCATGAAATAAACCTCCTTCCTGGGGGCACCTGGGGGCACGGCAGGGGCTCAGTCCCCTGGGAACAGCCAAATGCACCCCCTCCTCCAAAAAAACCCCTGGGCACACCTAGCTTCATCCCTCTCCTCCAAAGACACCCCCCCTTCCAGCCAACACAAGGGACTGCCCAGCAAAGCAGGGACAGCCCTCCTGTCTCCTGGACTCCACCTTAAAGGTCTTTTCCAACCTCAGCAATGAGCTGATTCCTTGTCCTGCTAGGCTGGGCTCTTCCCAAGCCTGGCTGGAAAGCTCGGGGTGGCTGCCAGGACACAGGAATGGCCTCAGGGGTGTCACCCTGGCTGCCAGGACTGAACCATCTCACTGAGTTGGGGACACCTCCCCTTTCCCTGCCCTCCATTCTTCCTCCACAGTTCCCTCACACCCTCCCTGCCCTCCATCCTTCCTCCACAGTTCCCTCACACCCTCCCTGCCCTCCATCCTTCCTCCACAGTTCACTCACACGCCCTCTAACCTCCACAGCTCCCTCACACCTCCCTTGCCCTCCCCAGCTCCCCACACTCACTGTCGTGGCTCTTCATGGCGTACACATCCACAGAGGGGTCGAACTCCCCGGGCCCGAAGAACCGGGGGTAGTTGAGGAGGTTGCCGGGGCTGTCGGGGGGGGGTCCCGTAGGAGGAGATGGGGTTCCCCCCCCAGCCCATCATTCTCACACTCCTCATCCTCTGCACGCTCCTCCACCTCCATCTCCTCCTGCTCGGCCCGGTCCACGTCGTGGATGCCCACCAGCAGGCTGTAATCCATGATCTTCAGCTGGGCTAAAAACTGGGAGAGAGGCAGCAGTGAGAGCTGGCACCCACATGAGGTGGGGGAGGCTCAGCCCTACCCTGCAGTGCCTCCCTAGGGCTGGCATTGAGAGCTAAACCCTCTTGAGACTCCAGAGGAGCTGCACAGGCCCCCTGCCCTCAGCAGGACAAGGCTGGTGCAGGAGGAGTCATTCTGCAGCCCTGAGCCAGCAGGGAGGATGCACGTGGCAGCAGCTCTCTGGCCACAGAGAGCAGCAGACAACCTTCCCAGGTCTTTCTGGGGAAAGGCTGTGAGAAGATTAGAGAAAAGAATGGTAAAGAATTCTTATCTTCACTTGCTCCACCTGTTGCTGTGTACTGTTGGCTGGGGGTCTGTACAAATCACAAATAGGATGGAACTGCTGTGGAACACCTCTCAAGCTGTTGTATTTTCCAGCATCAGTCTCATTACATGGTTATGACAATGGGAAGATGCCAGCGCTCACATTTTTGGTAGTAGATAAAGAACTCAATGTAACAACTTACTTTACATCCAACCACTATAAGCACACGTACCTTTGGTTAAATAATGCCTGCTTATTGCTTGTGAGCCTTTAAACACAATGCACACAGCTCTATTATTAAACTTAGAACTTCCTAACATCTTGCTAGATAGACTTTTCTGTAGCTCAGGGAGTGAGAGGATGCAGTGAGCGGAGACAGAGCAGAGCTGTCCCCCAGGAAATTACCTCCACATCCCGCTTCAGCTTCTCAAGGAAGTTCTTTTTACTCTCTTCTCCAACATGCAGCTTCTGACCCTCATTCAAGAAGTCGTTGTCCTTGAAGGTTGGGAGATCCTTGGCCTGCAACAAAAAGCCTGAGGTGAAATTCCCCAGCCCGCTGCCAGGGGAGGGCTGGCACATAGGCGTGGCTGCAAAAGCCCCTGCTCAGTCTGGGCTTTTGGGGTGCCCAAAGTCCACTGAGGATGGAAAGGGCATCAGGCAGAGCACAGGATGTGTTAGGGAATCCGTGGGCTCAGCTGGACCCACAGGGAAGCTCGAGGGAGACGTGGAGCGAGTCAGCTTTAAAAACTGCATAGCTGGGCCGGGGACGCTCCAAGCAGCTCCCAGAATTGAAATGAAATTAATGAAATAAATTCATTTTCTTGGTTTCTGACTGCAGGGGGGAAAGGGGTGAAGGCTTGGGAAAAAAAAAATCCAACAAATCTTCTCTTCCTAAAGATTTGAGGAAAACATTCAAGCCATGGTTTTTTGAGGGATCTGCCTGCAGCAGGCCCTGAGGATTCTTGGAGAACTTGGAGCCCCTTTGTGCCTCAGGGTTTCAATTCTTCAGTGACACAGAAGGGTGGGGTGGCTCTGTGAGCTCACACGAACCACCCAGCTGCACGGGCCAAGGAGTTATCAGGGGATTCAGGGCAAATGGGAGTTCCCTGGCTGCTGGCTGGGATCTTTTAGGGCAGGCTGGAGCAGACTCCAACCCTGAAAATCCTACGTGCAGAATACGGACCAGCACGACGCACTGCTGAGATTTCCACAGGGATTTCAAGGCAGCAGCACAGAAGTCCTGCACGGGAAGGAAGCTCAGCCCTAAATTCCCCCACTCAAGCCGGTTTTAGGAATGTGCCAAGGATCTGGTTTATAAATCTTCTGGTGGAAGATCTACCCCTGACCTGCCTGGGGTTGGTAGCTAGGGTGCTGTGAGGAAACCCTTCCTTATGGACAGCACTGCCCTCAGGTGGGGTTTTGTTCTGCTGGGACTGTCCCCCAGCCCTGGCAGTGCCACCACAACACAGCAGGGCAGGCAGAGCCAGCTCCCATCCAGCCTGAAAGGGGGGACAGAGACATGGGGAACTCAGGGCCTGAGGAACCTCCCCTGCTCAAAACTCCCATGAAAAAGGGAATGGAAAGGAAAAGGAAATGGAAAAGGGAACTCAGTTGGATCTGTCTGCTTCCAAGCACCAGGAGAAAGGAAAGGCTGGCCAGGGATGGCTCCATACCTTCTCTTTATCACTTGCTTCCCTGGATACTGTTGAGCCCTAATAAAGAAAAAGAAAAAGAAGAAAATATCATTACTGCACTCTGGGTCACACTCCCAATGGACCAATATTAAACCTCCATGCACAGCCCCCTTAAACCTGATCCCCTGAGCAGACCCCAAAGCCCAGAACCCTGACAAGGGGGGTTCCAGGTCCAATCCCCAGAGTTCTGATGCCTCAGGTTTTAGTTTTTATATTTTTCAGATTCTGTTATGCTTTAGTGTGTGGGTCTGTGCTCCATACTATGGGATGGTAAGGTCTCTTCACAGAGCAGGGAGACAAAAGAATTCCTTCTCCATTCTGTAACTCTGCCTCGCCTCTGCTCTAGGTCAGGCTGGATAAGGCCTCACCCCAGCCCCCCAGCGCCTCACCTTCAGGTCGTACTTCCTGTGCACAGTCAGCCTGTGGCTGAAGACGTTTCTGGTGACCACCATGTAGGTCTCCACCCCGTCCACGGTGAGCCGGTACATGCCCAGGAACTGGGGCAGCAGCGTGTTCCCATGGCACTCCACGATGAACTGGGGGATAGCACGGAGGGACAGAGCTCTGTCACACAAAGCCCAGCTCTGACAGGACACAAACTCGCTGAGGTGCTGCAGCCAAGGCCCCCATGGGAAAGGAAAGGAGGATTGGAACAGCTCCTGAGGTCTCCAGGAAAGAAGTGAGGATGTGAGAATCCCATTCCCTGAGCAAGCTGGTCCAGGGAATGCTAGCCTGCCCATGGCAGGGAGCTGGGACATCTCCAAGGTTCTTCTCAATCCTGGGATTCTGTGACTCTGTGTATGGAGCTGGGATATCTCCAGGGTTCCTCCCAATCCTGGGATCTTGTGACTCTGTCAGTGTCCAGCCTGCTGTGACAGGCCAGGTGTGCACTGGCACTGCCCAGCTTCACTTCTCGTGGTTACCTCGCTGTGCCTGGAACTCAGGGCCTGTTAAACATCCCCTGCTCAGAACCCCTGCAGAGCAGATGGGCTGGAAACCAGCACCTGGACCAGGACATTTCCAGCTGTCCCACTGTGACCCCATTTCCCATCTTCCCTCCAGCCCCTCTGGAAGGTCTGAGGCAACAAATGAGGACCCTGTTTGCAGCTCCAATCTACCAGGGATCCATTATTTATTGACACAAGGGCCAGGATGAGCTGGGAAGGGGCTCAGCACCACAAACAGCTGCTGGGTTGTCCCTCAGACATTCGTCCCTCAGATTTTTGTCCCTCAGACCCTAAAGACCATTTTTCCCACAAAACCTGCGTTCAAGCTCTGCCAGCTGTGAATCCAAGCTCCGGACCCCCAGCAGATCCCCAGGTGTGCACGGGGGGCTCCAGACTCACCGTACCTGGTGGTACTTCTTGAGGATGTTGTGCATCTCTGCCACGTCCTCGCTGGACACAGCCTTGATGACGAACCTCCTGTCGTAGGTGGTGAGGAAGCGTGCGCCGCAGCGGCCCTGGCTGTCGCTGTTCACCGGGGCGCTGCGTGTCACCGAGTTCTGGGAGAAAGATACGGCGTGGGGACGGTGCCAGGAGCTGTCACCTCCCTCAGCAGCAGGGTCAGCCCTACAGGAACCCCTGAGTAGCTCTGGGAAGCAGGGCCAGCCCCACAGGACCAGCTCAACCACGCACTCTGGCTGTGAACTCCAGATTTGGTGCTGCAGAGGGTAAAATCCAATTGTTTAAAAGTCTGGACGTATTTTTAGGGCTTCCAGCTGGCCCCATGATTTGCTGGCAGGTTTTACTCCAACACCTGGGGTGTGTTTTTGGAAGGTGTTTTTTACCGAAGGTTTTTTACAGGTGTAGGATACACAGGCCAAGAGCTCTCAGCATTTCCTCTCAGGGATTTAAGAGCAGTCAGGATATTCCTAAGGCTTAAGGAAAACCAGACCAAAGCAAATTGAAATTCCCCTCAAAAAGCAGCTTAGTCTGGCCAAAACCTCAGTGTCTGGGGATTCTTCACAGGTCATCCTGCACCAAAAGCCACCCTCAGGCTCTGCTATTCTTACTCCTGGACATACAAGATGAGTATAAATAGCTTGGTTGTTCTTCTGACAACCAGCAGCATCTGCCTTTAGATCCCTGTCTCCACCCTTAGCAACCAGACAGTGCAGCAGGGCTGGAAAATCCCAGGAAAACTGCAGAGCAGGGATCAGTTCCCTGAGCCACAACACCAGCTCTTTGCTCTGCTGCCTCTCCCCAGGTAGCAGGGCCTGCTGCGAGCTCCTCCCTCAGCCCCAGTCCTGCTGCTCACACCTCAAGCTGTCACCTGTCCCCTGTCTGTCCCCTCCACCTGCCCACAAATCATTTTATCAACCAGCAACCTATCACTAGCATTTCCTGGTGGGGAGGGCTATGAAACACAGCAGCACCAACAGTGGTCCTTAAGTTTTCCAGCATTTCTGAGCTGGACATTGTGTTTCAGGCTGGATTATTTGGTTTTTTTTAGGTGGCAGTGGCACTGCTGTGTCCCCCTCGCTCAGCTCTGGCAGCAGAGGGAGCCTGCAGCAAAACCTGCTCTGAGAGGGAGATTTACCACATCATGCTGCAAGTGAGCCCAGAGGTCTCCTTTCAGAATGAAGCATTTAAAGCTTTTAAAACTTTAATGAAGCAGGGGAAAAACTCTGCTGCTGCCAACGGCTTTAGAGAGCGTCAGGAAAATAAAGGCAAACAGAAAAATCCCCTTTGCTGCTCGCTGACATTTGCAAAGGGGTCTGTGCCAGGCAGTCTAATCAGCCCTCACCTCAAAACCACAGAACTTTTCTTCTGGAGCTGGGAAGCAGAAATCGTGACCATACACAGCATTACCAAACTCACAGCCCTCAGCTCCCTTCCTGTCACTCCCACCTCTCCCACAGTTGGGGTGTTAAATTCAGCTTCCTGGCTCCGTTCCCACTCGAGCCATCACACTTTACCCACCTGAATTTAGCTCAATTAACGTTTTCTGTTCCAGCTGAACAGGAAACACTTTTAAAAAAGCCAAAGCAGCCCAGAGATGGGGGAAGCAATCCCTCAGAACAAGAGGGGGAGTGTAAATGATGAACTACAGAGTGTGGGTCACACCTGGGAAGGCTGTCATCACAAAGGGCTGTGACACGGGCACAGGGGGAGGCAGTGTGGGACCAGCCGTGCTCCAGCTGCTCTCCCCACCAGGCAGGGAGCACGTGGAGGGAACAGGGAGGCTGCAGCACTCCCCCACGTGCCTCTGCAGTCAGAGTGTTCCAGGGGATGCCCCTGGCACTGTGCCTGCTCTGTCACCACGTGCTGGGGACACTCTAGCTCTGTGACACCTGGCCTGCTCAGGGCCACGTGGCCACCACTGCCCCGCTGGCCCCGCTCCATGTGATCTCCCAGCCCTTAGCTGCCCCTGCTGCTCAGGGCTGGCCTCTCTGGCCCTGCTCTGGGTGATCTCCCAGCCCTGAGCTGCCTCTGCTCAGCTCCTCGTGCTCAGGGCTCAGAGCTGGCTGAGGAAGGGTGGCCCTGCTGCAGCAGCCAGAGCTGTGACATCCCCAGAGTCCCCAGAGCTGAGCCCAGCAGTGTTAACAGCAGACTCCTCTCCAAGAAAATCAGCCCCTCTGGCATTAGGGGATGGATCCCAAAGCAGGAGCCACCTTGATACACCCAATTCAACAACACACCCTTGATCAAAAGCAGCAGATTCACCTGAATCTGTACAAACACCACAGACTCATTTTCCTCGCAGATGTTCCAGGCTGGATCATCGTTATTCTCCAGCTCCTGCCTGTCCACAGCCACCTGTGCCCCCATTTCATGCCTTGGGAGCCGGGATCACCTTCTCCTCCTACTGCCCAGTGCTTGGCACAGCAAGATCCACTGCACTGCTCTGGTTGTAGTGGAACCACTCAAACACCAATTATAAACCCAGAAAAGCTGCTGGCAGCAACATTTGCAGCATGGTTTCTCTGCCAGGATGGCTGCTCTGTCCTAGAAGAGAAGAGATGGTACCTGGTAGTCCTGGTCATCGATCCCAAATCTCTCCCGGAGGTTCCGGAACACCAGGGGACAATACTCCTTGAATTTGAAGCGACTGGGCAGGTTCTCCCTAGGGCAGGGCAGAGATGTCAGCAGTGCCACCCAATGCCATGCTGGCTCCCCCTCCCTGCCAGCCCTCCAGGACATCCCAGCCTTGCTGTGCCCTCGGCAGGGCAGCTCCTTGCTTTGGATGCCCACAAAACCCATCTCTCCCAGGGAACTCAGCAGGATCCTGGCTAACAGGGATGGGATGGGAGCGTGGAGCTTGTGTGGCTGCCAGGGCAACCCTGCCACAGGCCACTCTAAGGGAGCCATCCTGCTTGTGCCCTCCTCGGTGGCTTTGGCACACTGGCACACAGCTGTCCCTCCACATGCAGCCACACAGCTGTCCCTGCACATGCTGTCACAGAGCTGTCCCCACACACACTGCCCCTGCACACCAGGCAGAGCTGCAGGAGCAGAGGGGCTGGGCTCTGGCTTCAGCTCCCATCACAGCACCAGAAGGGTCAAGGCCCCACAAAGCAGCTCAGCGACAGCACCCAGGAGAGGAGGGATCGGCTCCAGCCTGGCTCTGCTGCCCCCAGGCACAGGACAGGGGACAATGACAGCATTCCCTGTCACTGAGGGAGCTGCATCTGCTCCTCCCACAGCCCTGAACCTGCACAGGGAGAGAAGCAGAGTTTGGTCCTGCTTGGACACAGTGGGAGAATTTGGCAGCTCCTTCTCAATGAGAAACCTAGGCAGTGACAGGTGGGGAGCTCAGATCTTCTCTGGAGGAGAAGGGGGAGAGCAGATCCCGCATGTTGGATGTGCCAGGAGAGACAAACTTCCCAATCACCTCCCACTCTGCAAAGCTGATCCCTGTGAAGCCTGGGGAAAACAAAGGATTAATCAGGGAGCACTGCAGCCCTGCAGAACCAGGATGGAGAGAGAACACAGCTCTGAGCACCAGCCACAACCACAACTTCAAAACAGCTTCCAAAAGTGGGTTTTTTGGGAAAAGGAGACAGGGGCAACTCCAGAGAGACTCCATGAGCACAGCACAGCTACAGAGCTGCCTCCTGTGAACAGTTTAATCCCTCAAAGGATGGAAACCAACCACCACAGAGTATCTCAGTGACAGACTGACCACACCATGGCCTGTCCAGGGTCTGGGCAGGGCACAGGGCATGGATCCTCCCAGCAGTAGAGCTGGGAACAACTGAGAAGGCCTCCCCCAGGCCAGTTCGCCTCACAGCACAGAGCTCTGACCACAGAGAGGTTGGGAAGGTCCTACTTACTTGTTGAATAGATGATTGTCCACCTTAATCTTACTGTAGGCTTTAAAGTCATCGGGCATTAACATGACGGGGACGGGAACATTGCTGAGCTCATTGATCTGCAAGAGAGAAGAAAGGGAGACTCAAACCCAGGTCCCACTGCCCTGGGGACCTGCAGGGATGTCCAACACCTCAGGGGATGGGTTTGCGGCATCGTGACCCATCAGACAGAAGCAGCTGAGGAACATTGTGGTGACAGACCGCAGCAGCACCTCGTTCCACAATGTGGTCAATCCTCCTGAGAGAACCTTTCCCCCTCCACTGACCATCCAAGACACAGCTGAGAACCCAGACAAACCCACAGGCCAAGAACCAGCAGATTTTATGTTTTAACTTAACCACCTTACTGAGGAAATGTTCCAATGTTAATTATTCCTGCTACAAACCAGGATGACCAAAGCCTTTGCTGCAGCCCAGCACAGCTCCCTGTGGATGCTGTTTCCATGCTGGCTCTCTCCTGTTGCTCCCATCCCACCTTCTCTGGAGGGATGAGTCACTCACTAGATTGTTTTTGCTCCTTAGTCATGTGTGGCAGCCACAGGAACACGGGGAAGCAGAAGAATGAATGTTCAGCTACTATTGTACAGGCGGGCTCATACTGCAGCACCCAGTAGTGCCAGCATTAATAATAATAATGATAACATAATAATAATAAATATCCACCTCTGGACAGTGTCTGGCTGCCCTGCTCCAGTCACTGACAAGACTGTGCCAGAATCAAGAAGTTTCTGAGCTGCCTTTTCTGAGGACAGCCCTAGTGCCACCTCCCCCAGGAACTCCCCACAGCCCCATCTCACTGAACTCCTGTTAACAGCCTGGATTCAGGAAACAATTCCATTCCAGCTCTGTTCCCATGACTGCTGTGCCAAGCAGGTGGTGTAGGAGAGGGAGGCAGACAACGCTGGCACAAGCGGAGGTTGGCTCCAAGTCAGCTCTGGGGGCTGTTCCCAGCACCAAAACCTCCAGCAGGTCAAGTGACTCCCAGCACACTGGGAAAGCTGCTGGAAAACTTCCCTGCTGGCTGGGAGCAGGGGCCAGGCTCAGGAAAGGGATCCAGCTCTGGGATTCCCCATTCCCTGCGTGCAGCAGGACACACAGCACTGCCCTAAGTGCTGCCACATCCCTGCTGGGCTCCGCAGGGTTCAGCCCCGGGGACGTGTCATGAGCCAATTCCATGCAGCCCATGTTTATCCCACCCTTTCTCCATCGTTACCACGAAAATCCAGACCAGATTTAACACACGTCAGACTGGGAAGAAAGACACATCCCAGTGCCAGGAGGGAAGGTGGCTATTTTCAGAGCCAGCCATCCCACACAACAGACAGAACCGGGAAGCGAAGCGGCCGCGGCTCCCGGAGGGAGCGGAGCTGCAGCTCTGCAAAGCCCTGCTCTGCAAAGCCCTGCTCTGTAGCACCCAGCTGATGCCTTAAGCTTTAGCTTTTATATTTTTCAGATCCTGTACTGGACTAGGGTATAACTCTGGACTCCATACAGAGTGTTTGTAAGCTCTCATCACAGTTTGATCAGACAAAACAATCCTTCCAGGCCTGAGAACCAAAGCCACCATCACAGCCTCAGGCCCGAAAAGTATGAACAAAAATTAATGGGAGAGGGGGAGAGCAAACTGGGGGACTGTGACTTCATTACCTGAAGCTGTAATTGGACAATTAACCCCTGATATCCCGAAAAACTCGTGACTATCATCCATCTCAGGTGTAGCCTCTGCACTTCCCAAGGTGTATCTGTTAAAGCCTTTAATAAATACCTACTTTATTCTCCAACTCTGTCTAGCCTCTGTTCTAGGTATCAAGGCCAAGGCATCACTGCACTGCCATAAACCCTGTGGGATGTATGGAAAACGCTGTACAGATGAATGAATAAATAAATAATGGCACACATCCCCCACCGGCAACATCCCTGAGCAGGGAGAGGCCGATGCCCCCCGGGTTTGGCTCAATCCTGCACGGAGCCAACCGCTGAGCCAGAGGGGAGGGAAAAGGGAACAGACTCCAGGTGAGGAAGGGATCTCCCAGCTCACAGCCACTGCAGGGAGCTGCATCATAGTCCCACGCAGAGATTTCCCCTCGGGGAGAGAAGAAAACAACTCATTCTGCACTGAGACAGAGGCGCTGCCTCCAGCCACTAATTATTGCTGTCTGCCAGGAGGGGAAGCCTGACAGCTCCTGCCACACGCCTGCACCCATCCCAGCCTGCTCCCAGCCCTCTTCCCACCGTGGGGAAGGCACAAACAAGCCATTATCAGCTCCTTGCCGAGCGGAGGAAGGGTGCTGACGGCTGAGAGGGAACAGCGATTCGGAGGCTGCTGGCAGCAATTCAGACACAAATGTTCTGGATGCCCTCGTTTCTGCCACGGCACAAACCTCAAAGTGAGTGTGGGACCTGTTGCAAGGCTCCTGAGTGGCAGAAATGGTGCACCAGGATAGCTCTGGATCGTTTCAGAGGTGCCATCACTCCTCATAAGACAAAAGAGCCCAAAAAATCCTCCCTGTGGAAGCCTTTCCCCCCTTCCAGCAGTGCTGGCTGGATGCTTTGGGATCGGGCTTTGGAGGAGACAGGGAAAAGGAAAGGGGGTGTGCTGAGCACCAGGACGTGGACGAAGAGCTGAATTTGGGATTCAAGCTCTGGAGGAGACAGGGAGAAGGAATGGGGTTGTGCTGGGCACCAAGATGCGGATGAAGGGCTGGACTGGTCATTTCTAGACCCAGTACTGCCCACCTACCCTCCCCCAAGTTAGCTCTGGGCCAGTGGTCACTGGGCCTCTGCTCCTGGCACCAGTCTGGAGGAAAACACAGATTTATTTAGTTTAGCTTTGTTGCTACATCAGGTTTTTTAAAATTAAATTTTTTGTTGTTTCAGCACCATGTGCTCCCACAGCAACACCCATGCCTGACACTGTCCCAAGGGAGAGGAACAAAAAGCCTCCACACACCTCGGGAAAGGGATATCCCAACCCCTCCCTTCTCACAGCACAAGCCTCAGCATCCAGCCCCCTTCCCAAGGATTATCCAGCCAAATCCTGAAACACCAGGAGTCCTTCCCAAAGGAACGCCTGGCCAGCAGCACCTATCACCTCTCCAGAGGGATCCTCTCCTCAGGCTTGTCCTGGGGGAATCTGAGCAGCCCCCTGGAGGGAGCAACGTGACAAATGCCTGGTACACGTTTGCTCTCTCGCCTTCTCCCCGGGGAGAAGCGTGGAGCAGCAAATTAAATATAGCAGAGTGTGTGAGTGTGTGTCCCGGGGTATTTACGCTCCAGGAGGCAAGGTCACAGCAAGGTGCACGGCAGGGAGGTGCTCAGCTCCTGGGGAGCACATTCCCAGGGATCTGTGCCCAAAAAGAGAAGGAACTCTGCCTGGAGCAGGATCTCTGGGGCTGTGAGTACCAGGGAGATGCTGAGTGTGATTCTGGAGGAGGCAGGGACAAAGGGCAGAGGTGCAGCAGCACCACAAACACATCTGGACCCTGACAGGCTGTTTTGGGCATCACAGACACTGCAAGGCACAGGAGCAGCAGGCTGTGCCACACCGCTACCGCATCAGAGGTCCCCAAAGTGTGGACAGAATGGGTCAGGGATTTGCAGCCACACCCAGAGTGATGCTGGGTTCCCTTAAGGCTTTTTAGCCCTGATCTGCTCTTAAACCCCCTTCACTTTGTGGCCCAGCAGGACCACTCAGAACTCTAGGCTGAAGATTTCTCTTCACCACCAAAGCCAATTCCTTTCCCAATAAAAGCCACATCAATATTCTGTGTCATTCAGGGACAGCTGTTGGGATGAACGGGCCAGGCATAATTTTGTTTCAAAACCTGACTGTAGCCTCAAAGTGGCAATTAGCATTAGTAAATTGATGGGAAAATGCGATTTGTTTACTAACAAGATGCAGCTGATGGAGTGTGTGAGCCCACTCTCAGGGATTCTCAGCAACAGGAATTTGCTCAGGAAAATAAAGATACTTTGTTCCCCTCAAAGCTTTCCAATCAGGCATCTCGGCCAGTATTAGTTAAACTTTATTATGCACTGGGGAAGGAGGTGAAAGACACAAGGGAAAATCACTTTAGCATGGACACAAACCCACAGCTGTGGCAAAACTTCGCTGCTGCTTAGCACAGAGCAGCAACTGGGTGATGGTTTGAGGGAAAACCCCTGTTTTCCATGAATTAGAGCATGATTAATCAGTATCCATGCTAACAAGCCCCTGTGCAAAGCGAGGGAAGAGTGAATCTTGCAGTCAATAATTGCTCTGGGGACACCAGGATGCTTTAAGATGGAAAAAAAATGCATCCCCTGGTGAAAGCAAACCCATGTATTCTTGAAAAAAAGTACTTGGAAAGCTGCTGGAAAGGATTCCTGGCTTCATGACAGGGATCAGGCAGTGCCACCCTCCTGTCCCCAGTCCTGTCAGCCTCAGGGTCACTGGCAAGCATCCATGCTCCCAGTCCTCTCACAGGTGGGCAGAGCTGATGCATCCCTCGGTCCAAAAAAGCTGAGAAATGGGAAAATTCAACAAGCAACCCATGGTAGTGGCAGTCAGCAGAAATGAGCAGGGAAATGAGCCCTGTTCTCCTCACTGAACCACACAGGAAAACTCTCCTTCGTCCGCCAAAAAGGAAAAGGGCTCCTGCAATGGGGATTGGAACAGGAAAAGGGCTCCTGCAATGGGTATTGGAACAGGAAAAGGGCTCCTGCAATGGGGATTGGAACAGGAAAAGGGCTCCTGCAATGGGGATTGGAACAGGAAATGGCTCCTGCAATGGGGACTGGAACAGGAAAGGGCTCCTGCAATGGGGACTGGAACAGGAAAT
>VZSJ01044556.1:0-12781 GCA_013398405.1 Pheucticus melanocephalus | reverse complement strand
GGTTTTCCTAGGCGTTGGGTTTTTCTGACTATTGGGTTTTCCTGGGATTTGGGGTTTTCTGAATGTTTGGTTTTCCTGGGTGTTGGGTTTTCCTGGGCATTGGGTTTTCCTGGATGTTGGGATTTCCTGGGTTTTGGGTTTTCCTGGATATTTGGTTTTCCTAGGTGCTTGCTTTTCCTGAGTGCTGGGTTTTTCTGGGTGCTAGGTTTTCTTGATTATTGGGTTTTCCTGGGTGTCTGGTTTTCCTGGATGTTTGGTTTTCCTGGGCGTTGTCTTTTCTTGAGTATTGGGTTTTCTTGAGTATTGGGTTTTCCTGGATATTGTATTTTCCTGGGTGTTTTGTTTTCCTAGGTTTTGGGTTTTCCTCAGTGCTGTGTCTTCCTGGTCATTGGGCTTTCCTGAGAATTGGGTTTTCCTGGATGTTGGGTGTTCCTGGGCATTGGGTTTTCTCGGATGTTTGGTTTTCCTGGCTTCTGGGTTTTCCTTTGGGTGTTCCTGGGCTTTGGGTTTTCCAGGGCTCTGGGTTTTCCCTGCAGTGGAAAACCCTCTGCTGTGTTTATGGAGCAATCACCGTGTCGATTTAGCCAGAAGCTGGAAGTTCATTCCTTGCCCCACACTCGATCCCACTGTGGATGTCGTGGCCTGTCCAGGACGCTCCCTAATCCCAAATCCCGGGGAAGTCCTGGTTGGGATGAGAGGAGTGGGGTGCGGCCCCTGTGACCCCAGCCAATGCTCCTGCTGGCCTCCCCTCCAGGTTGATCCCCAAATCCACAGGAACCCTTTGTTTCCCTCCATCCCTCGGCCCAAACCTCGGGAGGGAGTTTTTGTCTGGAAGGGAGCAGGGATTTGTGATTTGCATAGCTTCGCTTTCTTTGCTCTCACAAGTCCGAACAGATCCCTCCCCCTCCCCTTCCCTCTCCTGAGACATCTGTTCCTGTTTTGTCCCTACCAAATTTCTTGTTTTGTCCCTACCAAATTTCCAGGCTGGTGCACAAGGTCCTGGAGCCCCCAGAGCATTCCCATCAAAAAACTGGGAATCCAGGATTGCGACCTCTTCCCACCAGCCCTGTCCAGGCTCCCAGCACCAGTTTGGGGTCAGATTTTCTGCTGCTCCTTTTGATTTGGGTTAATAATGGCCAAAAATGGAGCTCGGGGGCCTCCTCCTTTCTCCCTCTTTGTTCTCCTCATGGAAAGTCGAAGCTCCCGTTGGAATGTCAGGGGTTATCTGGGATTTATTCCCAGCTCCACACAAGAGGAGGAGGAGGAGGAGGAGGAGGAGGTTTCTGAAGGGAAGGAATGAGCCCAGCGAGCCGTGGCCTGCCCCGGGATTTATGCAAATCTGGGTATTTTTATGCCAATTTCGAGTCAACTGCCTGTCTCGTTAGGGGAAAAGTGGCAAGTCTGGCTGTGAGCCAGAGCTCCAGGCTCATTCCCTCCATTCCTGCTCTGTTTGTTGGGAACAGGCTCCGATGGATGCAGGGCTGGGGGGAATCACTGATTTAGGGCTCCGGGCTGCTGCTCCTGGGCTGGGAGATGAAACCCCAGGCTGGGGATGATTCCCTCATCCCAAATTTCCCCTCTGGAAGGTTCCTCTTGGCTCTGCCTCTCACAATGTCCAGGATTCTCTTCCCAGCTGGAATTACCACAGGGCTGGGAGGGTGGAGCTGCCTCTCCCAGCCCCACCTTGCCTGAATCATTCCTGGACATTCCCTGAGCAGCTTTTCCCATCTCCCATCCTTGTGACATCCGTTGGGAAATGGGAGCAGCCAAGAAATCCCCAGGTGAGGAGATGAAACCCAAGGCCAGGGAATGATTCCCGATTTCCACATTTCCCCTCTGGAAGGTTCCTCTTGGCTCTGCCTCTCAGGATGTCCTGGACTCTCTTCCCAGCAGTAGCTGAAACCCCAGGCTGGGGATGATTCCCTCATCTCAAATTTCCCCTCTAGAAGGTTCCTCTTGGCTCTGCCTCTTACAATGTCCAGGATTCTCTTCCCATCTGGAATTACTGCGGGGCTGGAAGGGCGGAGCTGCCTCTCCCAGCCCCACCCTGCCCAAATCATTCCTGGACATTCCCTGAGCAGCATCTCCCATCCTTGTGACATCCATTGGGAAGAGAAACACCCAAGAAATTTCTAGGAGGTGAAACCCCAGGGCAGGGGATGGTCCCTGATTTCTGCATTTCCCCTCTAGACAGTTCGTCTTGGCTCTGCCCCTTAGGATATCCTGGATTCTCTTCCCAACCAGGAGCTGAAACCCCAGGCTCAGGATGATTCCCTCATCCCAAATTTCCCCTCTAGAAGGTTCCTCTTGGCTCTGCCTCTTACAATGTCCAGGATTCTCTTCCCATCTGGAATTACTGCGGGGCTGGAAGGGCGGAGCTGCCTCTCCCAGCCCCACCCTGCCCAAACCATTCCTGGACATTCCTTGAGCAGCATCTCCCATCCTTGTGACATCCATTGGGAAGAGAAACACCCAAGAAATTTCCAGGAGGTGAAACCCCAGACTGGGAGATGATTCCTGATTTCTGCATTTCCCCTCTAGAAAGTTCCTCTTGGCTCTGCCCCTTGGGATGTCCTGGATTCTCTTCCCAACCAGGAGCTGAAACCCCAGGCTCAGGATGATTCCCTCATCCCAAATTTCCCCTCTGGAAGGTTCCTCTTGGCTCTGCCTCTCACAACGTCCAGGATTCTCTTCCCAGCTGGAATTACCACAGGGTTGCCTCTCCCAGCCCCACCCTGCCCGAATCATTCCAGGACATCCGCCCTAGGAATCCCTTTTTTTGGGATAGGATCCTTGTCACATCCATTGGGAAGAGGAGCAGCCAAGAAATCCCCAGGCCAGGAGATGAAACCCCAAGCTCGGGATGATTCTCTCATCCCAAATTTCCCCTCTGGAAAGTTCCTCTTGGCTCTGCCTCTCACAATGCCCAGGATTTGCTTCCCAGCTGGAATTACCGCGGGGCTGGGAGGGCGGAGCTGCCTCTCCCAGCCCCACCCTGCCCAACCCATTCCTGGACATCCCCTTTAGGAACTTTTCTTGTCTCCCATCCTTGTGACATCCATTGGGAAGAGGAACAGCCAAGAATCCCCAGGCTAGATGAAACTCCAACCTGGGAATGATTCCCTCATCCCACATTCCCCGCTGGAATGTTTCTCTTGGCTCTTCCTCTCAGGATGTCCAGGATTCTCTTCCTGGCTGGAATTACTGTGGGGCTGGAAGGACAGAGCTGCCTCTCCCAGCCCCACCCTGCCCAAACCATTCCTGGACATTCCCTGAGCAGCTTTTCCCATCTCCCATCCTTGTGACATCCATTGGGAATGGGAGCATCCAAGAAATGCCAGGAATGACTCAGGAAGCCATAGAAGATGTGTGAATTTGGGAGCCCTGCAGTTGTTTCAGATATGTGGGAAAAACCCCCAAAACTTTCCATAAACATTTGAGGCTTTCAGTGAGACTTAAAAATACTGAAATAGAAATAATTAAACGCAAAAATTACTGCTGGGGACCCACTGTTTAATTGGAAATTCTGGAATTCTCTTTCAAGTCAGGGTTTGAATAATTTTTTTTAAAGAGTTGCAGTGGGAGACTCTGACAACGGGACCTGTTTGAAGGATTTTAAAGGGCTTTTTTAAGTGATAAGAGTTATCTGCAGCACTGGCAGCAGCTCGGGCCCACTGCTGGAATACATGGAATTTAAACCAGGAGAGAGAGCAGGGATAGGTGGGATTTTGGGGATTAGGAATTGTTCCCTGGGAGGATGGGGATGGAATTCCCAGAGCAGCTGTTGCTGCCCTTCGATCCCTGGAAGCGTCCAAGGCCAGGTTTGGACATTGTGGATGGTGGAAGATGTCCCTGGGGTGGAATAAATGGAATTTAAGGTCTTTCCCAACCCATGATTCCATGATTCCCTGATATTTGGATAGCTCTGATTAAACCTTTGTCCCAGTAAACGAGGAGAGCTCTTATTTTATTTCCATTTTTTTTTCCCAAAGCTTGTTCTCCAAACGTTTTCCCACTTGTTTTCAATCAAATATTTTGGGAGTTTATTTTTTGTTTGTTTTATTTGGATTTCTCCACGCAAAGCTGGAGAAGAATTCCAAAGCCAGGAGAGTTTGTTCCAGCCAGAATTGAAAACACGCGGGGAGGGACGGGCTCTGCCACCTCGCAGGCCTCGGATTTAAACCTTCAAAGCCATTTTTTTCACCTAAAAATCTTTGAAAATTCCTGTGGAATCAGGACCTTAACTCTTCATTTCCACAGTGCTTTGATATCTAAATTTCTGAGGTATTTTTAAATCTCCTGTGAGGAGCTTTACAGGCATCTCGAGGCACATAAATGTACTGAAAAATCAGATGTTGAACTTGAAGTTTCAGCTTACAAACTCCATTTATTGCACCTCGTGGTGGAGGTGCTTGGTTTTATACACGAAATGTGCTTGGATAATTCACTCTTTGTGTCTTTACAGCACATTTGAGTTTTTTTAGTTTAATGGCAAGCAAAAAATAGGTTTTTTTAAAATATAAATCCAACCAAATTCCAATTTCAGCTGGAAGACAGATTCTCAAAAATTATTAAACAGCAAATGGAAGCCGTTCTGTGTTTTTTAGAATAATAAAAGCAGAAAAATAAATAAATAAAGTGGGGCTTCAAATAGAAGTTCTGACTCAGAGAATCTGGGTTATAATCACTGACAACACTTGGAGAGTATTTTGTGTTCTCTAGGCAGCAAAAACTCCCAAATGTAGCGTAAATTAATTTATACTCAGCTTCCCAGCAGCTAAGAAGCATCAGGAAGGAGATAAAATCAATTTTTAAAATGAAAGTTTCTTGTGGTTTTTTGTTCTGCTCAGAACCGTGGGGTTAATTAAGTTCCTGCTCTGAATTTGGGATGAATGAAAGGGCAGGGAAGGGAATTCCTGCCCAAGTTT
Source organism: Pheucticus melanocephalus (assembly GCA_013398405.1). Classification (NCBI taxonomy): domain Eukaryota; kingdom Metazoa; phylum Chordata; class Aves; order Passeriformes; family Cardinalidae; genus Pheucticus; species Pheucticus melanocephalus. Next base: position 7,853 of record VZSJ01044556.1, on the reverse strand, counting down.
CAGTTCTGTTGGACAAAATCCTGGGGTTGTGCTAACAAAGCACAACAATCCAAAGAATCAGAGAAAAAAACCCCCCAAAAATGATAATTTAGAGCTCATTATCCAGGAAATTAATTCCTGCACTTCCAAGGAGACTTGGGGCCAGAGGAGAAATCCAAGCTGGAAATCCTTTGCCAGCCAGAACTGAGGTTTTATTCCTGCTTTTGCCACATTTCAGGTGAGATTCCTGTGTTTGAGTGATGTGGTAGAAACCCAAACTCTGGTCAAATAATTTGGTAAAAGCCCAAGTTTTTGGGAAAATAATTTGGTAAAAACCCAAGTTTTTGGGAAAATAATTTGGTAAAAGCCCAAGGTTTTGCGAAAATAATTGAAGGGCAGTTGGATCTGTCACGGAGAGGTATTTGTGATAAACCAGGAGCAATTTAAAGCTGGAATTTTATTAAATACTTAATGGACTTTCATCAGAAAATGATCTCTGGGTCAGATTTCTGGGGTTCAGCCCTGGCCCTCTCTTCCTCTTCCCTGAATTTTGGGGATGAGTCCTGGAGGATCCAGAGTTCCTTCCCCACCACGGTTCCAATTCCTTGGTGAAATTTGCATTATCCTGGTGTGGGGAAGGTGAGATCTGCACTGGAGATATGGAAAACCTCAGGGAAAAAAGTCCTGAAGGGATTTTCCAGGCAGCAGCAGGAGGCAGGGCGGTGGGAAATGCTCAGGAATTCCTGTGAGGAGCAGGATGGGTCCTCCCAAAAAGTGCAGGACGATAGAAGATGCTCCTGGAATTCCTGGGAGCAGGATGGATCCTCTCAGAAAGTGCAGGATCATAGAAGAGGTTTCTGGAATTCGTGGGAGCAGGATGGGTCATCCCAGAAAATGCAGAATCATGGAAGAGGATCCTGGAATTCCTGAGAGAAGGATGGGTCACCCCAGAAAATCCAGGAGAGTGGGAGATGTTCCTGGAAGTCCTGGAAGCAGGATCAGTCCCCCCAGAGAGTGCAGAATCATGGAAGATGCTCCTGGAATTCCTGGGAGGAGCAGGATGGGTCCTCCCAGAAAATCCAGAATGGTCAGAGATGCTCCTGCAATTCCTGGAATCAGGGCGGAAGCTCCCAGAAAATGCAGGATCATAGAAGATGCTCCTGGAATTCTGTGGAGCAGGATGGAACCTCCCAGAAAATGCAGCACAGTGGGAGGTGGCCCAGGGATTCCTGGCAGCAGGGTCAGTCCTCCCAGAAAGTGCAGAATCATGGAAGATGATCCTGGAATTCCTGGGAGCAGGATAAGTCCTCTCAGAAAGTGCAGGATGATAGAAGATGGTTCTGGAGCTCCTGGGAGCAAGATGGGTCATCCCAGAAAATGTGGAATCATGGGAGATGCTCCTGGAATTCCTGGGAGCAGGATGGGTCTTTCCAGCCCCACTTCTCCCCCTCCTGATCCAGTGGGTGCTTGGAGATTTCTGGGATGCCACAGGCATAAAATTCCTGGTTTTTTTCAGGACCAGACCTCCAGCCCACCCAGCTCCTGCAATTCCATGGGCAGAGAATTCCCAGTTTGGTCAGGACCCTTTTCCCTCTGCCCATCCATCCCTCGGGAGCACCAGCTCAGCTCCATCCCAGCCAGGCCCAGCTGGGAGCTGGGCTTTGCTCTTCGTTGGGGAAGATGAAACAGGAAAGCCTTATAAATATGATTGCCTGGCAAAAGATTTTGAGAATATGGAAACTCTAAGCAAGATATAAATGAAAGCAAGCTTTGAGATCCCTCAGTTACTGAACACCTGGAAAACAATGGCATGGCCAGCTGAAGGTGATCCCCTTTTGATCAAACAACACCCTCTGCTTGCAGACAGGCCCAAGGCTCAGAGCAGACCCTGCCAGCTTGGCAGAAGGGGCCCAAAGAGGAGTTTGTAGGGTTTAAAAGGTAACCCAGTGTGGTAATGGAATGATTCTTCTAGGCTGTGTGGAAATGCTGTAGGATTTGTATCTTGTACTAGATTGGTTAGTGAGAATCAGAATATTCAGCACAGAAGAAGATTTATGGTATTGTAATGGGAACATTGCATTTTACCTCATCTCTTAGCTTTTACCCCTTTTACTCTCTCACCCTCTCATCCTCTCTGCCCCTCTCTTCTCTCAGTCCTGCTCTGAGCTGTGGCTGGCAGCTCCCAGCAGGGCCCTGCACCCAGGCCCTTTGCAATAACCCACAAGTTCCCAGCCCTGGCTGCAGAGATCTCTGCTCTCTGTCCATCCTGACCGTGCCACCCCCCGGCGCTCCAACACTCTTCCTCCCCCTTATTCCTCTGCCTCCCCTTTTCCCAGCAAAACCTCCCCTGCTGTTCCTTTGTCTGGCTGGCAGCAGCTGCAGCTGGTTCCTCTCTTTCCTGTGAAATATTCCTGATTTCCCGAAGATGTGGCCCTGGTTTTGTGGAAGGGGTTAAATTAAAACCAGGCTTAGCCCTTTTCCTGTGTCTTGCACAGCAAAGGTAGGAAAACCACATTTCCTCACTTTGAAAACGAGCTCCTGGCCATGCTGGGATCCTGCTTTCTGGGGAAATCTGGATGCCCTGCAGGGAAGCTGTTCCCATTAAAGCAAATCCAGCTGCCAGGCGCCCTTGGAGCTGTGCCAGGCCCGGGCAGGACAGCCCTGGGCTGGTTCTGCCACACCTCATAACCCCTGCTCCTGCAGCTGCTGCAGCATCCTCACCTTCCATCCCACACTCCTTAGCATTCCCTTGGATTCCTAGCCACAGGCAGGAGGGAGGGGGTGGAACAGAGAATTCCAGACTTTCTGTACCCTGGGTACAGAGAATTCCAGACTTTCTGCGCTGCCAGGACTGAGCCCCAGAGAACACTGCACTGACCTGAGGCCATGGAGAAGCTTCCAGAATGGAATGATAGAACTGAGACTGTGGGTGTGGAGTTTGGATAGAAGTGTGTGAGATCACAGGGTGGGAAACTCAGAGTTTAAGGGTTTAGAATGTAGTGATAAATATAAAGCAAGATGGAGGTTTTGGGGTGGGGGCCGATTCTTCTCCTTCTCCTTCTCCTTCTCCTTCTCCTTCTCCTTCTCCTTCTTCTTCTCCTTCTCCTCCATGGGTTTGGGTGGTTTTGTGTAATTGGATAAAAAGTCCCCATTGCGGGGCACGGGTGGTTGGTTATTGGGTTAAAAGTGAAAATAATTGAGGTGTCATTTCTTAATTGGACAGTTTATCCTTAAAAAGGCCTTGTAGAAAGAGAGATACATCCCCATTTTCAGTGTGTGAGAGTGAAGTGCTGCAGAACTCGGGGTTTGTGAGACTGTGACAGAGATAAGAACTAACAAACATCTCAGTCCAAACGAGAAACACCATCTCACACATTTAATCCCAACCCTGGCAGAAAAGAAGACTCAACAGGGGGGAAATATTCCAGTGGGGATGGGAAGGGAACTCAATTCCATCCTGCCTGGCTGGGAGTGGAAATGAAACAGAGATTTCCCCAAGTGGAAGGGCAGCAGTGACTTTTTCTGCAGCTCTTTCCCTCTGCTTCCCACCCCTTCTCTGGCCTGGAATCACCCTAGGACAGGCAGGACAAGACACTGTGTATTCCTATTTTTATAGAGAAAACCAGGTTTCTGGGATTTTTGAGGCTCTGTTATTGCTGGGTTGGTGGTGAGGAACTGCTGGGTGTAATTTAGACTTGAATAATAGTTGGGGTGAAGGGAGGAGAAAAAATAATCCAGCAGGAGCTGGGACAGCTGTGAACGCCTGGAATTCGGTGTTGGAAGTGTTGGGGAATGGGACTGGACAACTCCTGGGTGTGCCCCAAGCTCCTGGGCCTTACCTGGGGCTGGAAAGGAGATAAGGCTGGTGGAAGGGATAAGTGCTGTCCCCAAAATCCTTCATGGCATGGGGACATTTTTTTCCCAGTGGAAATGGGAATTTGGGTTGATTCCAGATCAACCCTGGCTCCTGGGAGGTTGATACTGAAGGTCTCCAAACCCTGCTGAACAAATCAAGGTCTAGTAATTATTCCATCTTTTTTTTCTCCTCAAAAAACTCCTTAAATTGATGACAGGATAAAGCCTTCCCAACAGCTAAATAACGATGAGCAAAGATTTCCCAGTTCAGGTTGGGAGAGATCTTCAACCCCATCCCATTCCACCCCTTCCGTGGGCAGGGACACCTCCCACTATTAATTGGCTGCTCCAATTAATTGGAGGAATTGATGGAGAACCTCCCACCACCCAGACTTTGTGCTGACATTGCTTAACAATCCAATTAAAAAAAAAAGGAAAATTTAAACCAGCATAAAGAAACATTCCTAAGGTTCATTAATAAAAAAGGGATGGATCATTAAGGCCCCATTCCTGGAGGAGAGGCTCCCACATTCAGGGACGCAGCAGGAAAAGAAGGAATTCTGTGTTTCCTCTCTCACACCTCCTGGTACATTAAAATTTGGGAGCCCTGCAGATTTCTGGGCTTCTGGGAGCACAAAGAGGCTGAAAAAATGGTTATTTCAGCTGAGGAGAAACGCTGCAGGTTGGAAATGAAAACATTTCCTCTGCAGTTTGCACGGAACCTGGAACTGATGTTCCTCCTGACATCCATAAAAACCCAGCCTCTCGTTCCTGTATTTAAACAGCCAGATTAAAAATGGAGCAGTTTAATTAAATTTCTCTCCTAAATGGGGAATTTCTGGGTTTTCTTAAGGAATGTAAGATAGAGCCGGATCTGTATCTCCCTGGGCTGGTTCTGGCTTGTTCCAGGAGGTTCTGGTGTGGGATTTGGGGAATGAGGTTCAATCCATGCCTGTGGCCTCATTCCTCACCTCAGGACCAGCTGGGAAACCTCAATTTGTCCTCACACACTGACAAACCCCACAAAATCCAACAGTTTCCACGTGGATTTTAAAAGGAATTAAGGATTTTTAAAATTCTGTTCATTTTTAATTCTGTTATTTCTATTAATCCCTCTATTAAAATTTGGCCATCCTGCTGTGTCAGGTTCTCCCAGCTGAGCATCTTCCAAATGCCCAAAAAATTCCAGTTGATGCCCCAAATTTCCTGATTGGGAAATTCCAAACGATCCAATTTGGAACAGGATCTTTGCTGCTGTTCAAATCTCCCTGTGGTACCATCACATTTTGTGTCCCACCTGGAGGAAAAAACCTCCAGGCTTGTGTTCAAAAAGAGGGCAGGGGAAATGCCCTGAGCAGCAGATCCTGGTTTTCTGTCCAAAAATGGTTGGAATTTTGGGAAACTGGACACGATTCAGGTTAAAAGAGATGGGATTTTAATGAGGTGAGGTCTGATGGAGACTCTCAAAAAATCCTGAGGACTCAAACATCTGCAACAGCTTTGTTAGTCCAGGGTTGATGGTGTTGGAGCTCAGAGTGGGGATTCCTGGGAGAAATTTCCCTCAAATTTCCTGAAAAACATCAGGAATTCATCATTCCTGCAGGCTGGGGAGGGGTTTTATTCTCTTTTTTTAGACTCCAGCCCTGGTTTCAGCTCAGCTTTTCCTCAGAGGAAGAAAGAGACCAAAATCAAGGGGAGATCCAAGGAAAGAACCCAAACCCAAAGGGGGATCCCAAGCAGGGAATTCCAAACCCAAAGGGGGATCCCAAGGAGGGAACCCCAAACCCAAAGGGGGATCCCAAGGAGGGAACTCCAAACTCAAAGGGGGGATTCAAGGAGGGAACACAAACACAAGGAGGGAACCCCAAACCCAAGGGGGGATCCTGAGAAAGGAACCCCAAACCCGAGGGGGGATCCTGAGAAAGGAACCCAAACCCAAAGGGGGATCCCAATGAGGGAACCCCAAACCCAAAGGGGGATCCCAAGCAGGGAACTCCAAATCCAAAGGGGGGATCCCAAGGAGGGAACCCCAAACTCAAAGGGGGGATCCCAAGGAGGGAACCCCAAACCCAAAGGGGGAATGCCAATGAGGGACCCCAAACCCAAAGGGGGATCCCAAGGAGGGAACTCCAAACTCAAAGGGGGGATTCAAGGAGGGAACCCAAACACATGGAGGGAACCCCAAACCCAAGGGGGGATCCTGAGAAAGGAACCCCAAACCCGAGGGGGGATCCTAAGAAAGGAACCCAAACCCAAAGGGGGATCCCAATGAGGGAACCCCAAACCCAAGGAAGATTCCAAGCAGGGAAACCCAAACCCAAAGGGGGATCCCAAGAAAGGAACCCAAACCCAAAGGGGGGATCCAAGGAAGGAACCCTAAATCCAAGGGGGGAATCCCAAAGGGGGAACCCCAAAGTCAAAGGGGGATTCCAAGGAAGGAGCCCAAACCCAAAGGGGGATTCCAAGCAGGGAACTCCAAATCCAAAGGGGGGATCCCAAGGAGGGAACCCCAAACTCAAAGAGGGATCCAAGGAAGGAACCCCAAACCCAAGGGGGAATGCCAATGAGGGAACCCCAAACCCAAAGGGGGATCCCAAGGGGGGAACCTCAAATCCAAGGAGGAAACCCCAACCCAAGGAGGGATTCCCAAGGATCACCCATGGATTTCTCTTTCAGCCAGTTTTGAGATCCTTTGGATGGAGAAATCCTGAGAAATTCCAGAGAAATCCTGAGAATTCTGGAGAAATCTCCACGCAGATCCCCCAGGATTGACCCTTCTTCATTTTTGCGATAAGGACATTTAATTATTTATAATTTATAATTATTTCCATTTTTTTTTTTAAATTCAAGGCTGAAGCTGGGGGATGCTGCAGCTCTGTGGCACCTTGGAAGGCCAGAGCTAAAAATGTATTAATTTATTGCATCATGAATTAATGTGAAATAAATCTGCATTAAAAGCCACAAAAGCCACTTTATTTTCTTTTTTTTTTTGGGCGGGTGTCACTGCAGGCCACCTGTGGGAGGCCAAACAGCTCCATTTTCCTGCTTTTCCTCCTTTTTTTCCTGTACTTTGATCCCAATTCCGAGTGATATTTGAGTTGGCCAAGTCTGGCAGTGATGACCCCCTGGGTAAGAGACAGCAAAAAACCCCCAAAACCAGACCAGGAATAATTTTCATGTTCCAGACTGGAGTCTGCAAGAGCTGAAATGTTCAAAATAAATAAATAAACCCCCAAAAAAGCCAACCTGGGAATTGCACACGGAGCATATTTTCCACGGAATGACTGAGGAAGGAGCCCGGGAGGTCAATTGAGTAGAAATTCGAGTTAAGACAGAGCAGTTCTAAATTAGGAGCTGCTTTGGCAGAAAATCTTCAGCTGGAAGGAGCCTTGGCCAAGAAGGAGTCTCAGGGAGGCTCATTAGCACCCCAGGAAGGAGGGGTTCCACTTAAAGGGATTTCGGACATGGGGAGGAGTGAAATCCTTCCCAAATTCCAGAATTTGAGGGTCAGGTTTCTGCCCAAGACTTTGGGACATCATTCAACTCAGCTTAAATCTATGAATGTCACATAAAGCATCCCAGGGATTGGTGCAGGATCCATCCCTGGAGGGGTTCAAAGCCCTGGATGTGGCATCTGGGGACATGGGGAGGGGTTGGATTTGATCTCAGGGGGCTTTTCCAGCCTCCAGAATTCTGGGATTCCATGAAATGAATATTTAAGGAGGGTTTATTGGCACACCAGGATGGAGGATTTCAATATAACGAGATTTCTGACATGGGAAGGACTGAAATCCTTCTGAAATTCCGGAATTTGAGGATCAGGTTTCTGGCCCAGACTTTGGGACATCATTAAACTCAGCTTAAATGCACAAAGATAATTTAAAACATCCCAAGGATTGGCACAGGATCCATCCCTGGAGGGGATTCAAAGCCCTGGATGTGGCACCTGGGGACACAGGGAATAGCTGGATCTGATCTCAGGGGGCTTTTCCACCCTTCAGGGTTCTGGGATTCCATGA
>VZSJ01044554.1:0-10664 GCA_013398405.1 Pheucticus melanocephalus | reverse complement strand
AAAAAAAACCCCAAACCACACCAAAACCCCTTTTATCAACAACACGAAACATCGCCAGATCCCATATCCACCCCAAAAAACAACACTCGGCTCTCCCCTCGGTGACAGCAGCATCTGCCACATCACTACACCCTAAAATCAACTGTTATGGACCTTAGTTATGGACCAATGCCTAGAAAATCCAAAACCGGCTTTTTTCCCTTATTTTTAAACTTGGATTTGATAGGTTTGGAATGCAGGGTGGATGAAAGGAATGAGAGTTTTTAAACTCGGGGTTTTATTTAACTGCGAGTAACTAAATCAGTGCCCGCTCTCCACAGAGAGAAACATTTCAGTGAAACCCCAAGGAAGCTTGAGAAGAAAGAAACACCACCCAAGAAAACCAAACTGGCCTTCGGAAAAAGGAGTTTAAAAAAAGAAATAAGGAATAAACCCTCCATTCCTCATTGCTGCTCTGTCAGGGCATTTTATATTTATCATGAACACAGAGCTGTGCCGGGACATATCCACAATTCCCCATCCTGCCAGCCCACCGGGGCGGGGTCCTGGGGACGTTTTTGGTGATGAAAACCCAGTTCTGCAGTAATTTGGGGGTGCAACAGGCACCCAGGGTCAGCCATGGGGTTCATCCCACTGGGGGCACCCCCTTTTTGGTGCCTGGCACTGGAAGGGGATGATGAGCTGCAGGGTCTCAGCAGGATGACTCGTTGCGCCAGTGGATGTGGCAGGACTTGCAGAGGAGGTGGTCGTCCAGGGGGTAGCACCCGTTCTCTGTCAGCTCTGGTGACAGGGGCATCCTGCAGCTCTGGGGGCAAGAGGGGAAAAGGAAGCCTCCTTTTAGGGGTCCCTGTGTGTGTTACATCCTATTTTCCCTGCAAAACCCACCAGCACTCCGAAAAAGTGACAAACTACATTGAAAGCATGCAAAGCTGAAGTTCTGAGGTTCTCCAAACACATCTTCATCATCACCACCACCCAATTTATTTATTTCCCCCCTCCCCATTACCTGTAAGATAAACTGGGGGCTAAAAACCAGCTGTGGGTGCTGCCATCCCTGTGTCCATGCTCAGCTAAGGTTCAGTGCCACCCCCTTGGTTTTGGGGGTCCCCCATCCCCCGGGGCCGTACCTCGCAGCGGTAGCAGCTCTCGTGGAAGCTGCGTCCCAGGCACTCGATCTTGTAGGTGTCCTCGTCCTCATGGGGGACAATGGGGCGCTCACAGGCGCTGCACACCGCGGCGTATTTCCTGATGGGAGCCAACGGGGGGCGGCGTGAGCCCTGCGGGGTGACGGGGACGAGCAGAGCCCAGCTCCCAGTGTGGGACACCCTCCCCCATGGCCAACCTGTAGTAGTCGGGCACGCAGTACACGTCACCCTGCTCGTCCAAGGCGAAGCTCTCAGTGCCAATGGCCCGGCCACAGGAAGCACAGGAGAAGCAGCTGGGGTGGTAGCCCTTGCCCAGGGCATGGACAATGTGCTCCGTGATCAGTCCCTGGCACTTGGCACATTTCTCCAGCGTGGCCTGGAATTTAGGGAACGCATGCTGTGAGACACCAGCCCACGCCCCAAGGGATGTTCTGAGGGTGCTGGTTTTCCCCGAAGGAGGATGGGTACCTGGAAGCAGGTGTCACACGTGGGGCACCCATCTCTCTGGAAGTAGCGCTGCCCAGCCAGGAGTCGGCGGCACGTGCGGCAGGTGAAGCAGTCGGGGTGGTACTGCTTCTGCATCGCCTCCACCGTCGGCTCCCGTGGCCCCAGCGCCTTGTGGCAGAAGGCACAGATGTCTGCAAGAAGCAGGGAGAGCGGCTGGGAGCTGTGTGCCTCAGTTTCCCTAAGTGGGGATGAGCCCAGGCACAGCTGGGTCTCCCTTACCTCTGGAGCTGTCCCTCCCCGGGTCCCCATTCACATCCTGCCACTGCCGCTTGCCTGCTTGCTCCTGGGAAAATGTGGGTGGCTTCAATTCAGCAGGGAAGGTGGAAGGGGCCTGGCAAGCGGGGAAGGGCAAAGCCATGTTAGTTATATCCTGCAGGTGGGGAAACTGAGGCACTGGGGGGACTGCACTCTGTTATCCTCACCTGGAGGGTGGCAGGTGCTGCAAGGTCCAGTTGCTGCAGTGCCAGACCCAGTGGCTCCATGGACAAAGGCTGGGGCACTTCAGAGACGGGCAGGACTGGTGGGGATGCACGTACAGGGGCCACCGTGTGGGTTTCTGCAGCAACAGATGTGGGGATTTAGGGGATCAATAATGTCCAGTAACACCTCATCAGAATAATGCCCTGTCACAATAACACCCCAACAGCTTTGCAGCAGCGCTCACTGACCTGCCCCAAAAGCAAACGCCATCGAAGCAGGAGGGACAAACAGCACTGATAAGCACCCGGCAATGGAGAGCAAACAGAGCCCGTCCCCAGGAGCCGGATCCGCGCTGGGATGCGTGCAGGGATTTGGGGAATAGCCCCCCATAAAATACCCCCACATCCCCTTCCGCACCCACATCCTTTAGCAAAGCATCTCCACAGCCTCCTCAGCCCCATCACCATCCTTCCACACCACTCCAGCCCCCATGGATGCCCCTCACCTCCGTTGGGTAACTGGGGGGGGTGACAGCAGGGTCTGGGGCTGGTGGGTGCCAGGGACCTCAGCACCACCTGGCTGCGGGTCCCGCTGGGTTTTCTCCTTGGTGGCCACATCCCTCCGTGGTGGCACGAGGGTGATGAAGATGGATGAAGCGATTCTTTTCTCTGCTTTCCCTGGCAACATCGCTGAAGCCATGGAAGGGCCGGATCGGGGGTTGATTCTAGGGAAAAGAAGAAAGAAAGAGTAAAACTCACAGGCACACGGGCAGCTCCTGCAGCCGTGCTGCCCTTCGGCATCAGCTCGCTCCCTCCTCCCGGAAAGGGAGAAGGAACGAGCGTCCCCTCCCACGTCACAGCAATAAATGGTCTCGTGCCTGGGAGGACACAGGGTACAGAGTCCTGGCGAGGCAGCAGCTGATAGCTGCCCTTTTCACACCTCTGTGGCCAAATCCCACCTTTCCATAAGCATTTGCATCCCCTGTATTTCCTCTTATTGCTCCCACCCACCTGGGACTAAACTCCCCATGGGCAGCAGGAAGTACCCACCTTTCCTTTTAAAAAAACAGAGCTGCTATAGCATTTTGATTTTGCTTTTGCAACCCCTTTTTTGAAATCTTTCTACATCCCCACTCCCTCTCTCCTTACCCCCAATTCCCTGCCAATCAATTCCAGCTCTGCACATCCCCCCTTGCATTTTTCCAGGTGGGAAAACTGAGGCACATCCCTGACACTGACACATCCCCTGAGCAGCACCCAGCAGCACAGGCAGGATGCACCCGACCCCGAGAAACCCTGCTCAGGAAGGAAAAGGGCTGTTTATCCAACTTCCCAAGGGGAAAAGCAGCTGGGGCGAAGCTTCCCCTTCCCAAATGGAATAGATTGCGGGGTGGAACCCTGAGGCTTTAGTCAGGGTGCTGTGCTGGTGAAGCAGAATTCATCCCTGAGGTGAATCAGCAGCTTGAAAAATACCTGTGTGATGAGTTCCCGGTCTCATGCGGCTCTGCTCCCCCAAAATCCCACTCACGGGGGTCAGCACATTCTTTGTGGGGCAGACAGACTCCCCGAGGTGGGCGAAAAGCTTCCCGATGTTCTTGCCGGTGACTTCAGCCTCTGACTCAAGCAGGGAATGGATTAAAGAGGAAAAAGAACCCGGAGCGCTTGGCTCCCTCTTTCCCTCCCTCCCTCCCCGCCGGCTACCGGCGCTACCGGCCTTGCCCAGCTCCTCACCCGCCGGAGCCGCCGCTTTTCCTCCTCCCCAGCAGAGCTGCGGAAAACTAGGGGGGGAAAAAAAAAAAACAATCAAAAAAAAAAAAAAAAAGAAAAAAAGAAAAAAAAAGAAAAAAACCAACCCGAAATAAGAGAAAAAAAATTCTCCGGGGTTAATGGGAACCATGTGCTCATCGCATTCCTCTTTGTGCCGGGGCTGACGGGATCCCGGCGGCCCCGTGGCGGCACCCCCAGAGCCCCCCGGCCCGGGGCCATCGGGGTGGCCGAGGCTCGAGGGGGGCATTAATGGGGGTCCCCCTTCCCCATGCAGCTCCATCCTGGTTTGGGGTGGCCGAGGCCACACTGGAAAAGAACCCCCCTAGTTTGCCTGAAATCTCCTGGGATGGAAGCTCAGGTGGGATTGAGGGGATAGGGCCACTTATGGGGTATCCCCACAACCCCAAATCTGGGATGGGACACAGCCCTCTAGAGCTGCACCTCAGCTCTGTCCCCTGCCCCAGGGACCTCTCACAGGGTGCTCCGAGGACACCCAAGGAAAAAGGGATGGGCTGGGGGTACACAACGCTTGGTGTCCCACCCTGAGTGTCCCCACTGTCCTCTTGTCCCTCACCTGGGGGTGGCCTTGCAGCCCCCCCGGCATTCCCTGTGTCCCACGGTGCAGCCCCACAGCTCCCTGTGCCCCACCTGGCAGTGCCCTGTCCCCTGTGGAGCGGTGGCCCCACCGTGTCCCCCTGCCTGGGGGTCTCCATTCCAGCCCTGGGAGAGCCCCCAGTCCCCTCCTTGGGGTGGCTCTTGGCCCCCTTGTCTCATCCCAGGATGCCTGCGGTCCTTATCCCATCACCTGGGGGGTCCCGTGTCCCGTACTGGGGTGTCCCCTGTCCCCTCCTGGGGGGGTCCCAATCCCACACCTGGGGTGGTCCCTACCTGGGGGGGTCCCTACCTGAGGGGGGGGGGGGGGGGTCGTACCTTGCTGGTGAGGTTCTCTGCCGGGACGGAGGGGTGTCGCCTGCCCGGAGGTGGCCCTGCAGCCTCTCGGGGGGTGACCCTGTCCCCGTCCCTGTCCCCTACCTGGGGAGCCGGTGCGGGTCCCTCCGTGCGCTCCGCGGGCGCGGCGGGGGCAGCGGGAAGGCAGAGCCGCCCGGCATCACCGCCCCTTCCTCCCTCCTCCTCCTCCTCTTCCACCTCTCTTCCTCCTCCCCCCTGCCTGCCCCACAGCCCCGGGCGGAGGAAGAGGGGGGCACCTGTCCTTAGGGTGCCCCATTCACCCCCGACCGCCCCACGCTCCCCAAAGTGCTTCATGGGTTCCCCATGTGCTCTGGGATTGCCCCTTCCCAGGTTTTGCCATGGACCCCCAGAGAGCCCCAGACACCCTCAGGGCACCCAACCCCAAGGGGTGCCCCGTGAGCCCCCCGGGGTGCCTGTGTACCCCAACACAGCTGTGATATCTCCATATACCCCCAGGGTAACCCCTCTCCTCCAATACAGCCCCAGTTACCCCCATTCAGCCCCGTACTTGAAATGCCCCATATTTCTTCTGTGCACCCCCAGGGCACCCATGTGCCCCCCTAGAGCCCCAGCATGCCCCATAAACCCCTGTAGAGCCCCCCGTGCTCTGAACACCCCCAGACCCCCTCCTGCTCCCCCCCGCATTGGGGGTGCATGCCCAGGCAGCCAGAACCCCCCTCCCCAAACTGCACCCCACCTTCACAGGGCCTGTTGTCCCCTGGCACAGCACGGCAGGCTGCAGGCAGGGGGGCACTGAGGCACAGCCAGAGGGTCACCCCACTCCGTGCCTCAGTTTCCCTTCCCGAGGAGGAATTCTACCCACCTCCCTCAAAAAGCTGCACCGCCACCATCCCAAGCGCCTTTCCAGCACAATGGGACCCCAGCTTGCTCTGCCCATGGATTTTGCTGGAAAAGCACCTTTATTTTCTGAGATTTATAAACCCTGGAGGCCCCTCACAGTGTGGCCCAGCTGCCAGCAACCATGGGACATCCATCAGCAGCCTGCAATCCCACTGGGACCAGAGGACAAACCCCAGCAGTGCTGCGACCTCGCAGAGTCCCCCCAAAAACCAGGGGCAACGTGAGCCTTCCCCCCGACCTCCTCCATCCCACGGGATGGGGTTGGACACCTTCCAGGAGCCCTTTTTGGGGTTGGACACCTTCCAGGAGCCCTTTTGGGGTTGGACACCTTCCAGGAGCCCTTTTTGGGGTTGGACACCTTCCAGGAGCCCTTTTTTTCCTCAGTCCCCACGGGGGATCTGTGGTGGGGGATTCTGGGGTGCCCAGCGAAGGCACCCTGAGTTTCTGCTGTCCGGCTCCACCCCGCGGCTCATCGGGACGTCTCCCCCGATCCGGATCCCGCCCGACGATCCAGGCGAGGCTGCTGGGCAAAATCCTGTGCGGGATGGAAGAGAGGAGCCCAAAGCATCTCAGCGTGGCCCTGGGGCTGCCCCCGGCCCTCACCCCGCATGGCACGGGGGTGCCCCCGGCCCTCACCCCGCCTGGCACGGGGGTGCCCCCCTCTCACCTGCCTGCAGCAGGACTCCAGCAGCACCCCGGAGTGCAGCAGGCACCAGAGCTCCCCCAGCAGCGACACCCAGACGTGCAGGATGTCGGTCCATCGGCCCACGGTGAGGAGGAGGATGAAGAGGCCGCCCATCCGCAGCAGCACGGTCCGGAACGCCGCCCCCCTGCCCGTGCTCTGCCGGGACTCCTCTGCGAGGACGCGGCATTGGGGGACGCTGGGACCTCGGCAGCCCCACCGCGGGGACACCAAGCGTGCGGTGGCTTCATGTAGCCCCTATACACCCCCGGTACATCCCATGTGCCCCCCATACAGACCCAGAGCACCCCAGGTACCCCCAGGACATCCCATGTACCCTCTGTACACCCCAGTACCCTCTGTGTACACCCGGGATATATTCACATAAACCCCCTACAGACCCCCAGGACACCCCACATATCCCTATACCCCCCCCAAAAGGAACCATATCCCCCCTACAGACCCCAGGACACCCCACATATCCCTGTACACCCCCAGAATGTACCCTATACCCCCTACAGACCCCCAGGATACCCCATATGGGCCCTATACACCCCCAGAATGTACCCTATACCCCCTTACAGATCCCCAGGATGCCCCTGGGGGTACACCCCATGTACATATGGGCACTGTACACCCCCAGCCTGTACTATATATACACCACCTATACAGCCTCAGGACACCCTACGTCCCCCCTGCACAGCCCATATATTCTGCATACACACCCAGGACCCCCTATCTGCCCCTGTACAGCCCCAGGTGGCCCCCCACACCCCCAGTACATCCCCCCCACCCCCCCCGAGCTGGGGCATCCCCACTCACCCTGCATGTAGACGACCAGCAGGGTGTAGCAGATGCTCAGCGGCGTCCAGAAGCGCACGGCCTCGCCCGTGGAGAGGAAATCGCGGTTGATGAGCTCCACGGCGGCCAGGTCGGCCACGGCGAAGGTGACGGCCAGGGCGGTGCGCAGCAGGCGCGGGATGCCGTGCCCCGCGGCCAGCAGCAGCATGCAGACGCCGCAGTAGCGCTGCCGGCTGTGCAGCTCGTACAGGGCGCAGACGTGGCGGGCCAGGCGCCGGGCGTGCAGCGCCAGCAGCCCCGCCAGCCCCGCCGCCAGCGCCAGGTTGCAGCTGCGGTGCGGAGCCCCCTCCAGCAGGAAGGTGAGGGCGCAGGACACGCCGCAGCCCAGAGAGTACTGGCACAGCGGGTAGAGCTGGCTGCTGTGGGCGCCCTGCAGAGCAGAGGGGGAAAGAGCTCCAAGGTAACAATCCCAACTGTTCCCCCAGCATTGCCGGGTTCACCTCTAATCGTGTCCCCCGAGTGCCTCATCCGAGCACTTGTTGAGCCCTTCCCGGGCCATGACTCCAGCACTGCCCTAGGTAGCCTGGGCCAGTGCCTGAGCACCCTTCCCATTGAGGATTTTTCCCAATATTTTCCCAATTTTTCCCAATCTAAACCTTCCCTGGCCCAGCCTGAGGCCGTTCCCTCTGCTCCTGTCCCTGTTCCTGGGAGCAGAGCCCAACACCCCCGGCTGTCCCCTCCTGTCAGGAGCTGTGCAGAGCCACAAGGGCCCCCTTGAGCCTCCTCTTTTCCAGGCCGAGCCCCTCTCTCAGCTCCTCAGCCCCTCCTTGTGCTTTGGCCCTTTCCCCAGCTCTGCCTCCATCTCTGGACACGCTCCAGCCCCTCAGTGTCCTCACCACGGAGGTCCCAGAACTGTCCCAGAACTGGAGGTGCCAGCACAGGGGACAGGCACTGCCCTGGGGGACCAGCCAGGAGCCATTGGCCTCCTGCCCACCTGGGGACACCTGGCTGAGGTGCAGATGGACCCACGGCCCCCTGCACCCACAGCCCTTCCATCCCCCGTGGGTGCTGAACCAGCCCCCAGTTTCCAGCTCCATCCACACCGTACCCCACGGTGCCTCAGTTTCCCCCGTGCCGTCTCACCTTGCCGAGGGAGAGGATGGTGGAGGCGGCGCGCAGGGAGAACTCCAGCACCACCAGGGCAGCCACACGGGAGCCCACCAGGGCCAGGACAGCCGTCAGCACCAGCACCTGCAGCGGCTCCAGCAGCGGCCGCCGCGCCGCCATCGCCTCCTTCTCCGCCTGCCTCTCGGGGTTACTGGGGACAGCAGGGGGGACGCTGGGACCCCCGCAGCCCCACCACGGGGACACCAAGCGTGCGGTGGCTTCGTGTGTATGTAGCCCCTATACACCCCCAGTACATCCCATGTACCCCCCATACAGACCCAGAGCACCCCAGTACCCTCTGTCTACACCCGGGATATATTCACATAAACCCCCTACAGACCCCCAGGACACCCCACATATCCCTGTACACCCCCAGAATGCACCATATACCCCCTACAGACCCCCAGGACACCCCAAAAGGGCCCTATACACCAAAATGGGGTGACAAGCCTTAGTGACATCCCCCTCTGTGCTGTGCAGAGGCTGCAGCCCCTGCCCTGCACCCCTCGGTGCCAAAAGCCACGGCCCAACAGCAGATCCCAAAATCAGATCCCCAAAAACAACCTTCCCCCCCCAGAGGGGACAAAGGGCTGGCGCTTACTTCGCACACTGGATGTAGAGATAAACCTTCAGGAGGCTGCAGAGCACCGAGACGGCGCAGGCACCCACCAGCCCTGCGGGGAAAGGCAGCAGTGGGTCACTGGTGTCCCCTGGGCTGTCCCCAGGCCACCCTCGGGGATCTCACCTTGCAGGAGCGCGTCCAGCAGTGCCCAGCCCCACGCCAGCCCGGGCAGCGCCGGGAGCCAGGACCCCAGGGAGAACATTTTCTGTGCAGAGGAGCCACAGTGGAGCCAGGCCCCGGCTCCAAGGTCCGCGGGGTGGAGGCGGGGAGTGGCTCCCCCGGCTGGTAAATCATTACTGGGGCAAGCCAGGGCAGCTGGAGCCCTGGCCGGACGAGATGAGCTCCAGCTGCCCCGTGGAGGTGAAAATTAGGAGAAGAGGGATGTGATGCACATGGAAGGACTCAGGGACCAGCAGCACCTTTAACCTCCCCCCACGCCGGCACTGCCATCCTCCTCTCCACCCTGAGGCATCGCAGTATTTCAGGTCCTGCCCCACCATCTGCACCACCCCAAAGACCCCAAGACAACACCAAAAATAGAAAAACCTCTTTATTAACATCGGTGGTGGTGGCAGGAGTCTGTCCTACAGCCCTGGGGGCTGCTAGTGCTGAACCATGTTCCTGAGCTTGTCCCAAAAGAAGAGGCTGAGCACGGTGTGGGGGCCGAGGCGGAGGTAGACGGCGCCGATGCCCTTGTACAAGCCCAGCAGCCCCTCTTTGCTGGAGATTTGCAGGATACAATCCAAAAAACCTCGGTATAGCTTGCCCTGGGGAGAGAGGAGCCAGCTCTGCACCCCTGCCGGATGGGAAAAGCCGCGTGTCCCCCGTGCCGTATCCGGGATGGCCTTACCGTGCCGTCGGCGTCCACGGGCTGGTTGTAGAGACGCGTGCTGATCACGTCAAAAGGTGTCATTGTCACAGCCACCGCCACACCACTCACCATGCCCCCCGCCAGCACCGCCGCCCAGCTGCCCTTCCTGAACCACTGCGGGAAGCGCCGGCATCAGCTCTTCCCAACAACGAGAGGGAGCACGGGGGGGCCGCTGGCGGCCGGATCCGCACACGTCCCGCTCACCTGGCGCTCGCAGACCCAGTCCTTGGCCGAGGCGAAGGTGGCGAGCTGCACGGCCGAGCCCACGGCCACGCGGGGCACGGCGCCCGTCACCCCCCGCCACAGCCCCACCACCCCGTGCTGCTGGTAGATGCTCTTGAAAGCGCCGGAGATGCTCTGGGGGGGAGAGAGGAAATTGGGGAAAATGGGAAAAATAGGAATGGTGCATCCCACCTGGCAAAATATCCCACCCCTGCTGGTCCTTGGTGACACGAAGCCACTGTTGGCTTTGGAGAGATCTCGGGGGGTTTGGGTTCTCCGGATTCGGTATCGCAGCCCCACGTGCCTGTCACACCCCCTCTGTTCTCGCACTGTTATTTTTAGCATCGTTACGGGGCCAAGCAGCCAAACAACAGCTTTGAATTCCTGCTGACCAAAATAGCACGGTCCCCGCGGGGGCCCGGAGCGTGCGCGGACAAGGTGCCACCAAAGCCTCAGGGTCCCCCCACCCCAACCCTGTCCCCACTCACCTCATGGTTGTGCTGGTGGCCCACGGCCATGGCCGACAGTGTCTGGGCTTGGAGGTGGGTCTTGACCTTGGGGGGGACAATGCCAGGTGACAAAACCCTCCAATGGCCCTGCTGGGACCGGCTGTGGTCCCTTCATATTCTTG
>VZSJ01044533.1:12782-23292 GCA_013398405.1 Pheucticus melanocephalus | reverse complement strand
CCAATCATAATTCCAATCCCATCCCAATTCCCATCCCAATCTACTTCCAATCCCAGTCCCATCCCAATCCCATTCCAATCCCCATCCCAATCCCCATCCCAATCCCATCCAAAATTCAGGCACTGAGATGGAACCAGAACCAAACCAACCCCGTTCAAATCAGGTTTTGGGGTTGTGGTTGGGTTAAAGAGTGGCAGAAATAAGGGGAAAATGGATTTGGGGCACCAAGGAGAACTTCAGGATTATTTCTGATCCTTTCCCATGTGGAAAACAGCTCTGCAGGAACTTTTTAATGTGAAAAT
The DNA here is from genome assembly GCA_013398405.1 of Pheucticus melanocephalus. NCBI lineage: Eukaryota > Metazoa > Chordata > Aves > Passeriformes > Cardinalidae > Pheucticus > Pheucticus melanocephalus. The sequence continues at coordinate 22,990 of VZSJ01044533.1, read as the reverse complement.
GGGAATATTTGGGATCCAGATAAATTTAGAGCCTGCCTTTCCAAATTGGATTTTCTCTCTCACTGGAAGCCGTGAAATAGCAGTGTTTGCAAAAAAAAAAAAAAAAAAAATTGGAATTTCTTGTGAAATTTGATTCAGAAAGAAGGGAGAAAGGACAAAAGTAAAGGGAAGGAAACTCTCCAGATTTTGATTGATTTCAATCCTACTTACACATGATTTACGCTGGCTTTTGTTCCAGATAATAATTACCCAGTGCCCGGCCAAGGACAGAGTTTGCACAGTTCATACATAAAAACTTCCAAGAAAAATGGTAAATTCCTACATTTTCTTTACCTCTGCAGCCTTTATCAATGAAATTGGATGTGATTCCATGAAAATCAACAAATTAAAAACAAAAATTAAAATTAAAATGAAAAGGAACCTTCTGGCCATGTCCACAATTGCTGCTCCTCAGGACAAACGGAACATTTCCTCCTTCCCTTCGTCCCAACCCTAATCAACATTTCCTTACTCAGAATTTTTAATTACAGCCCTGCAACCCCCCAGGACTTTCTCAGGGCTCTTATCTCCACAATCTCTGCATTTTGAAACAAAAAAAAAATCACATTTTTAAGCAGTGAAGGAGTTTTTCCCCTCATTTCTCCCAGTTCAGGATCCACAAAAATGCCCCAACAAAACCAGGAGATTTTCTCAGTGATGCTGATCCAGATTTTTTTCCTTATTTTCCAAGAAACTGGAGGGAATTTTGCAGGGATTTTTTCTGAGGTGCTGCCATTGTAAGGCAGCAGGACAACAATGTTTTGCTCTGGTGGCTGCTCCTTGTGCAATAATTGCACTGTCAGGGATTGATTGTTGCATTTTCCATTGCACAACCCAGGGTGAGGAGAGACACGAATGTGACAGAACAAGGTTCCCAAAGCTGGGAGGTTTTTAATGAGATTTTAGCTAATTAACTCTTCACCTGGCTCTGCTAAAACTTGTAATTCAATTTGATTTCTTTTTAAATTAAAAATTAAAATTATTAAAAAATTTTAAAATTACAATTTTTAATTAAAATTTCTGAAATAATGTGTGTGGGGGGTTTAATTTAAACAAGGTTCCAGGCATGTTTTGTGAAATTTCCTTTTAATATTAAAGAGGGGTAGAACAGACTAATAACAGCTGGTTAATAGGATTTGAATCTCTTAAATTATTGTTAAATTTAAGATGAATAAACCACATGTCTCATCTTCATTCTTTCCACTCTGGATTGCCAGGGGAAATTTAGGTGTGCAGAGCTCCAGGAGAGCAGGAGAACATCCAGAAACAGGAGGAATTCAGCAAAAAAACCAATCCAGAGATTGCCAGAGGAAATGTTGGTGTGCAGAGATCCAGGAGAGCAGGAGAACATCCAGAAAATGCAGAGCTCAGCTCAAAAAGCAATTCAGAGATTCTCAGAGGAAATTTGGGTGTGCAGAACTCCAGGAGAGGAGCAGAACACCCAGAACATGCAGTGCTGAGCACAAACAGCAGTTCAGGGACTGCCAGAGGAAATTTGGGGGTGCAGAACCCCAGGAGAACACCCAGAGCTAAGCATCCCTGTCCGGGCAGGAGCAGAGGGAGGTGGGTGGGAAGCACCCCTGGAGCTCTGCAGGGCAGGCTCTGCCTCCTGAGCCAGCAGCGATTCTGCTGCCAGAGCGGTGGGACAGCAGGGAGGGGAGAGAGAGGAGCACTGGGAGCTGCCCACAGGAGTTTGGCCGGACTGGCTGATCCAGTGGCCAGTTCTGCACACCAACATTTCCTCTGGCAGTCCCTGCAGTGCTTTTTGTGCTAAGCTCTGCATTTTCCGCATGTTCTCCTCCTCTCCTGGAGCTCTGCACCCCCAAATTTCCTCTGGGAATCCCTCAATTGCTTTTTGTGCTGAACTCTTCCTGTTTTTGGATGTTCTCCTCCTCTCCAGGAGCTCTGCACCCCCAAATTTCCTTTGAGAACCTCTGAATTGCTGTTTGTGCTGAATTCCTGCAGTTTCTGGATGTTCTTCTCCTCTCCTGGAGCTTTGCACCCTTAAATTTCCTCTGAGAATTCCCTGAGAATTGCTTTTCATGATTAATTCTTCTGGTTTCTGGATGTTTTCCTTCTCTCTCAGAGTATCAGTGGAGCTCTGCACACCAACATTTCCTCTGGGAATCCCTGAATTGCTATTTTTACTCTGGAATCCCTGAATTGCTTTTTGTGCTGAATTCCTGCATTTTCTGGATGTTCTCCTCCTCTCCTGGAGCTCTGCACACCTAAATTTCCTCTGGAAAATCCTCAATTCTTCTTTTTTCTCTGGGATTCCCTCAATTCTTCTTTTTTCTCTGGCAATCCCTGAATTGCTATTTTTTTTTTTCCTCTGGAACCCCTGAATTGATATTTTTCCCTCTGAATTGTTTTTTTGTGTGCAGCTTTGAGCCCTGGCTGGGGGATTTCTCTGCAATCCCTCCCAGGGATCTGAACCTGCACAGTTGGGATGTCCCAATGCTGCCAAACCTGCTCCAGGCTGGTTCAACACCCCTTAACCCCTGCTGGGCTCGTTTTTAATCCCAATTTTCCAAAATAAAACTCCCTGGCACATGAGCAATGAGCACATGACTAATCTGTTAATCAGCAGCCGTGGAAATATTCCTTAATTACCCCTCCTTAATGACCAAGCTCCACGTCAGCCCTGCCCTGGGCGCAGAGGGTTAAAATCCAGCCCGGAAATTCAAATTAAAATGAAAATTAAAATCCTGCTGGGGTGAGCAAGCATTCATTCGTACGCACTCACCTGTGTGAGGAGGGAACCTGCAGCTGCTCCTGGCATCCCTCTGGAATAATTCCGGGTTTTTTGGGGGATTTTCTTCCTCTTCTGGGTCCTTTCCTCAGGGATCTGTCACCCCCTGGAACCCCAAATCTGAGATCCTGGCTGGGGATGGGTTTTGCTCTGATTTCCAGTCAGATCCAGCAGGGTCTGAGGGAATTCCGAGGGTTGGAGAACACCAGAACCTCCCTGCTGGGAGGGCACGGGAGCTGCAGCCATCCTGGAGCTCCAAAGAGCATTGCTCCCTCCTGAAAAAGGCCAAAAATCCCAAAAGAACCCTGGAAAAGGAGGTGGAAATCACTCCCAGCTCCTGGAGCAGCCCCAAAATTGATTCCCAATCCAGGAATTCCAGCTGGAATCTGAAGCAGGTGAGGAATCCCAAAAAACTCCTGGAAAAAGAGGTGGAATTCCTTCCAGCTCCTGGAGCAGATGAGTAATCCCAAAAAATTCCTGGAAAAAGAGAGGGAAATCCCTCCCAGCTCCAAAATGGATTCCCAGGGCAGGAATTCTATCTGGAACTGGAGCAGGTGGCAGCTCCCAAAATGCCAACAATCAAAAAAATTCCTGGAAAGGAGAGGGAAATGCCTCCTGGCACCTGGAGCAGATGAGGAATCCCAAAAAGTTCCTGGCAAAGAGGTGGAAATTGCAGCTGGGACTGAGCAGGCGGCAGCAGGAGGAAGAGGAGCAGGGCAGTGGCAGCAGGGGAGGAGGGGATGGAGCAGCCGAGCGCTCATTAACAAATCCTAATTAAAGCTGGGATTGCGCAATGCCTGTGGCAGCTTCCTGCCCTGTGCAGGGTTTGTTTTGGGATCAGTCCAGCTGCGATTCCCTGGTTTCCCACATTGGAGGGTTTCCCCGCAGTGGTGGAGCAGGGAATTGCAAAGAAAGCTTTAAAAAAAACCCTATTTAAAAAAAATTATTTTAAATTTTTAATTTTTTTAAACTCCTTTATTAAAAAAATCCCCTCTTTATTTTTGAAGAAAATTTATTTTTTAAAAAAACCCTTTATTTTAAAAACCCTTTATTTTTAAAAATCTTTATTTTTATAAGACTTCATTTTAAAGAAAGTTTATTTTAAAAAATATTTTAAAAAACAGAAAAAAAAGCTTTAAAAAAGGAGGGAGGGAAGGAAATGGAAAACCAGAGGGAGATGGGAAAAGGAAGGAAGAATAAGGGCAGAGAGATTTTGAAAGCTTTTAGAAAACTTTATTTTTTAAAAAAAATTATTCTTAAAAAACTTTTAAAAATATTAAAAAACCAGGAAAAAACCCCTTTGAAAAAAGCGAGGGAGGGAAGGAAAGGGAAAACCAGAGGGAGATGGGAAAAGGAGAACAGCAGAGAGATTTGAAAAGCTTTTAAAAACTTTATTAACGTTATTTCCATACATCAAACACCAGGTTTTCTTGGAACTTTAAAAACCCTTAAAATTTGCTATTAAAATCTGCTTTTAATTTATTTGTAGTGCCCCAAACAAACACTTAAAACCTTCAAAATCCCATCTATTTCCTGTAAACATAAACTATTTTTATTTACTAAACATAAACTACTAGACTTCTTTTTATTAAGAAATAAAAATTTCATTTACATAAATCCCCCCATTTTCTACATTAAAAATCCCATTTAATTCCCATAAACACAAATATTATAAATAAAAAAATAACTTTTCTACACCCCTGGTGCTTCACCTGCCAGGCAGGCCTGATGACACGAGGTTAATCGTTAATTAAAATGTTCATTAAATTGTTAATTGCTGTTTGTGCAGAGCTCTGGTGATGTCACCTCCCCTTATTGCTCCACCCTTGTTAAACATGAGATTTTTGGGGATATTCCTCGTTAAAAAGGAGATTTTTAAAAGGATATAAGTATATATCTAAATATACTTTTAAATATACTTCTACATATATATATTATTTAAATATATTTCATATATATATGTAAAATACATATTATTACACATATATAGATATGATTTACATATATCACATATATATATAATGCAAAAATATGTAGAAATTTATTTTAAGCTTAGGCTGTGCTTTTTGACAAATTGCGCTGGATATCGCCCCTTTTATCCTTTATTCAACATATTTATAGAAAATCTTTTAAACTCTGAGCCCTATTTCTCTCAGTTGGCGTGTCCGGATCACCCTCCCCGCTGGGGCACGATATTTTCCCGCTTTCTGTCGCGACAGGGAAGGGGGCCGTGTCCTGGCCGCGATATTTTCCCGCTTTCTGTCGCGACAGGGCTCGCGGGGCGGGCCCCTCAGGGTTCCCCTCACAATTCCCCTCACAGTTCCCGCCCTGCGCGCGCGGCCCCGGAAGCGGAAGCCGCGCGCGGCCCCGGAAGCGCCGCCGGCTCCTTCCCGGCAGCGCCGCCATCTTGGCTGGAGCCGTGAGGGAGCCGCGGCCGCCGCTGCCCGCCCCGCCCGCTCCGCCGCCATCGCGGCCCCGCCGCCGCTCCCCGCCTGCCTCCCTCCCTCGGCCGCGGGCAGGAGGGGCCGCCCGGGGTCTGGCGGCCGCGGAGAGGTGAGCGGGACAGGGAGGGACGGGCGGGCTGCCTTCCTGTTTCACCCGCTCTCTGCCGTTCTCCTCCCTCCGTTTTCCCCTGTCCTTCCCTCCCTTTTTCACCTTTCCCTTCTCTTTCAGTCCCTCCTTTCCTCGGCTGCCTTCCTGTCTCACCCCCTCTCTGCCGTTCTCCTTCTCCCTCCCTCCTTTCCCCATCTCGCTCTGTTTCTCCTTCCTCCCGCATTTTTCCATCTCCTGTTTCTCCCTCTCCTTCCCTTCCTCCTTTTCCACCTTTCCCTTCTCTCTCAGTCCCTCCCTTCCTCTTTCCTTTCTTTTTTCCCCTCTCTGATCCCTCTTTCTCCCCTCTCTCTTTCATTCTTTCCCTTCCTTTTCCCTTTCCCCTTTTCCTTTCGGTCCCTCCCTCTTTACCTCTCCCTTTCTCCCCTTTTTCTTCCCCTTCTTTCTTATTTTCTCCTTTTCTCCTCTCCCTTTTAGTCCTTCCCTTCCTCTTTCCCTTTTTCCCTCTCTCTCTCCATTCTCTCTTTTCCTCCTCTCCCTTTTATTCCCCCGTTTTCTCCCCTTTGTCCCTCCTTTTTACCCTCTTCCCCCCCCCCTTTTCTCCCCTCTTTTTCCGTGCTTCTTACTCCTTAAAAATTCAAATAATGGAATTTAAATCCAAATCATTGAGTTTATCTCTCAAAACAACCCTTAAAGTGGATTTTATAAAGACCTGGAGAAAGCTTCTATGAAGCTTATTGATGTTACACTTGTTAATTGTTGTTAATTAGATTATATTATTATGATTTTCCATTATTTTTGCTCTGTAAATATCTAATTAATTGAGTTTATATCTTAAATACAACCTATAAAATAGAATTCTTTGGGATTTTATTATTAAGGTTTTCTATGATTCTTGCTTCTTAAAAACCAAAATAATTCAATTTATATCTCACATACAGCCCATAAAGTGGATTTTTTAAGGACCTGGGGAAAGGTTCTACTGAGCTCTGTGCTTACTGAGGTTGCATTAATGTATTTTAATGAATGGATTTAATTGTAATTAACGGGTTTTTTAATCAGATGAGCAGCAGCAGCAGTAAGAGGGCCCCCACCACAGCCACGCAGAGGCTGAAGCAGGATTACCTGAGGATCAAAAAGGATCCAGTGCCTTACATCTGTGCTGAGCCCCTGCCCTCCAACATCCTGGAATGGTGGGAATGGGAATTGGGAATTGGAACTGGGGAATTGGGGAATGAGAGTGGGAGTGGGAATAGGCACTGGGAATTGGGGTGGGAATTGGAGGGAGAAGAGTTGGAAATGAGGAATTGGGGGTGGAAAACTGGGATGGGAATGGGGATGAGAATTGGGATGGGAATTTAGATGGAGATTAGGGGTAGGAATTGAGGATGCGGGAGGGAATTTGGGATGGGGATTGGGGTAGGAATTAAGGATGGGGATGGAAATTGGAGATGGGGATTGGGGTGAGAATTGGGACAGAGAAATGGGGATGAGAATTGAGAGAGCATTGAGAACTGGGATGAGAATTGGGAACTGGGGTAGGAGTTGGGCTGGATTGTCTCACTCCTGGGAGTTGGGGTGGGAGCTGTGGGGAGCTGTCCCTCACTCCTGAGCAGCTGAAGGTTTCCCAGGCTGTCGACTCTTTCTCTGTCCTGGAGTCTGGGCAGGTGCAGAGGGAAGCTTTGCCTGAGGCTGCTCCTGATTTTTTGGGCTATTTGTGGTTTTTCCCAGTGCTCATTCCCCTCTTTTCCAGGCACTACGTGGTGCGAGGGCCTGAGCTGACCCCATATGAAGGTAAATCCCTGCCTGGGGATTCAGGAACTCCAGGGGTGGGAAAAGGCAAAACAACCCTACTAAAAACAGCTCCAAAAACTGGGAAGGAGGTGAACAAATAGGGATGCTGCTGTCAATCATTCTTCTCTTATCAAGAGTGGGATTTATTTGATATAATTTTATACGTATTTATTAAATATAATTTATTTCACCCATTTTGGGGGTAGTTTAGAAGATATAAAGCAGGAGAATTGATAGTGGGAATTATTAATTAAATACGATTCATTTCACCAGTTCGGGTGATTTAGAAGAAGGAATAAAGCAGGGGAATTGAGGATGGGAATTTTTTATTAAATTTAACTCATTTAACCCATTTTTTGCTGGTTTGCAGGTGGATATTACCACGGAAAATTAATATTCCCTCGAGAATTCCCTTTCAAACCCCCCAGTATTTATATGATCACCCCCAATGGAAGGTTCAAGTGTAACACAAGGTAAGAACTCCTTCCCAGCATCCCAGCTGGTCCCATCCCAAATCCAGGAGCCCTTCCCAGCGTTCCAGCCATTCCCATCCCAACATTCCAGCCATTCACTTCCCGATATTCCAGCCATTCCCATCTCAAATCCAGGACTCCTTCCTAACATTCCAGCCATTCCCATTCAGGCCATTCCCATCCCAAATCCAGGACCCCACTCCAGCCATTCCCAGCCCAATTCCCGGTTCCTGGCTGTTTGTCCTTGGCCAGGCTCTGTCTGTCCATCACGGATTTCCACCCGGACACCTGGAACCCGGCCTGGTCTGTGTCCACCATCCTGACGGGGCTGCTCAGCTTCATGGTGGAGAAGGGGCCCACCCTGGGCAGCATCGAGACCTCCGAGTTCACCGTGAGTCCCCTGGGGAGGATTCCTGAAAATTTGGGATTTCTCAGGGGTAAAGCCTGGCTGGGATTTGGTTCCTTTTTTTCCTTGACTTTGATCACACAGGATCAACAAAACATCAGTTGTAGTCAGTAACACTCAGAAATGTGGTGTTTGAAGTGTTAAAACATCAATTTTAGTGAAAAATACTCACAAATTTGATGTTTTAAGTGTTGGAAACTATTTGGGAAGCTTTGGGAATTTGGGAGATCTCAGGGATGAAGCCTGGCTGAGATTTGGTTCCTCTTTCCAACTCTTTTTCCTTGACCTTGATCCCACAGGATCAAAAATAAACATAATTTGTGTCTATAAACATTAATTTTAGTGGAAAATGCTAATTTTAAGAGCTACAAACCATTTGGGAAGTTTTGGGACTTTGGGATATCTTGGGCATAAATCCTGGTTGGGATTTGGTTCCCTCTTTCAGCCCTTTTTCCTTGACCCTGATCAAAAATTAACATAATTTGTGCCTGTAAGCACAAATTAGATTAATTTTAATGAAAAATCTTCACAAATTCGATGGTTGAAGTGTTAAAAACCTTTTGGGAAGCTTTGGAAATTTGGGATATCTCAGAGATAAAGTCTGGTTGGGATTGGTTCTTCTCTCTAGCCTCTCCCACAGATCCACAGGATCAAAAATTAACATAATTTAAATCTATAAACATCAATTTTAATGAAAAATGGTCAATTTTAAGAGCTACAAACAACTTGGGAAGCTTTGGGAATTTTTGATATCTTGGGTATAAAGCCTGGTTGGGATTTTGGTTCCTTTTTCAGCCTTTTTCACTGATCCTCATAAAAAATTAACATAATTTGTGCCTATAAACATCAATTTTACTCAATAATCCTCACAAATGCATGTTTTAAATGTTAAAACCCACTTGGTGTGAGGTTTGCACCGTTCTGGTGGGAAATCAGGGGTGGAATTGAAATAAATGGATTGAATTTCCAAGGAATTGCTGATAAATTTGGTTTTTCTCCCCAGAAAAGGCAGCTGGCTGCACAGAGCTTAGCATTTAATTTAAAAGATAAAGTCTTCTGTGAGCTCTTCCCTGAAGTGGTGGAGGTAAGGAAATCTTTATTAATTACTCATTTTTCAGCTCCAGACCTCCCTTGCTGCCCCTCCCCAAATTCCACTTTCCCATGCAGGAAATCAAACAAAAGCCCCCAAATCCTCACAAATTTCCACTTTCCCACTGAATTTCCTCTCCCCTTTTCCAGGAAATCAAGCAAGAACACCCAAATCACCCCAGTTTGCTTTCCCCTTTTGCAGGAAATGAAACAAAAGCAGAAGGCACAGGACGAGCTGAGCTCCAGACCTCCCTCTCTGCCCCTCCCCAAATTCCACTCTTCCATTTCGTTTTCTTTTTCCCTGTGCAGAAAATCAACCAAAAACACCCAAATCACCCCAATCTCCTCCTCCCCTTTTCCAAGGACTCAAAACCAACAAAATCCCCACAAATTCCACTTGTCCACCAAATTTCCTCTCCCCTTTTGCAGGAGATGAAGCAGAAGCAGAAAGCACAGGACGAGCTGAGCTCCAGACCTCCGTCGCTGCCGCTGCCCGACGTGGTGCCGGACGGGGACGCCCACTTTGGGCACAACGGGCACCCCCTGCTGCAGGGGCACCACGTGGCCCTGGCGCCCGGGCACGCCGGGGGGCTGCAGCAGCCCCCCAGGAACCACGGACTCTTGGGGGGAGCCCTGGCGAACTTGTTTGTCATCGTGGGCTTCGCCGCCTTCGCCTACACAGTCAAGTACGTGCTGAGGAGCATAGCCCAGGAGTGAGAGCCCTGCAGAGACCAAATTTTACTGGGGTTTTGGGGGGATCGGGGCTCTTCAGGGGGGAATTTTGGGGTTTGCCCTGCCTGGGTCATGGTGGGGCTCGGGGAATGTTTTGGTTTGTAGAGTTCTGCTCCATCTGTGGTTTCAACAGTGAAGATCTTCAGCCAATTTTTATTCTGTTGAGTTTTCTATTCAGGATGAGTGGGGCTCTTGGAATGGGACTCTGGAATGGGTCTCTTTGGAATGGCACTCTTTGGAATGGCACTCTTTGGGTGGAAAAATTGGGGGTTTTGCCCTTCCTGGGTTGTGGTGGGGCTTGGTGAGACACATTGATTTGCAGAGTTCTCCTCCATCTGTGGTTTGAACATTGAAGATCTTCAACAAATTCGAC
>VZSJ01044519.1:0-17819 GCA_013398405.1 Pheucticus melanocephalus | reverse complement strand
GGGGGGGACCTGAGCCTGCCAGCCCAGGAGGGGACAGAGATCCCTGCCTGGTGGACTGGGGCTCTGGTTCCTCCCTCGCAGTCCCTGATCTTTGATGAGGTGGACCTGTCTGATGCCAGTGTGGCCGAGACCAGCACCAAGAACATCAACAACAGTTTCACGGTGAGGGAGGTGTGGGGCTACCAACTGCACCCTGTGGAGACCTCGGAACCGTGTGGGGAGGCACTACAGACCTCCCTTATCCCCCCAGAGCCATGGAGCACTCCATAGCATGGCCTCCTGCTGCTTGAGGCGGCACTGGTGTGCCAGAGATTGCTGGGGTCTGTGCTGGGTTCTGGCTGGCCTGGCAGTGGCCTTGCGAGAGAACATGGGGATGGTGGCTGTTGCAGGTGATCACGCCATTCAGGAAGCTCATTTTATGTGCGGAGAACCGGAAGGAGATGGAGGACTGGATCACGGCCCTGAAATCTGTCCAGAAGTGGGAGATCCATGAGGTGATGTGGGCAGGGTGCTGAATGGATCAGTATTTCTGTGTGGAGTGTGTTTCCCTCTATGTGCCTTTGATTGCCAGAAAAGAGCTGTTGCCCTTGGCACAGCCCCACAAGGAGGACAGGAGTTGGGCTGGGGGGACTCAGGAGGCCAGGAGAGAGGGAGTGCCGGATGAGGGTGCCAGGCACTGATGGGGCAGGGCTGTGTCTCCAGGCCACACAGTTCAACATGGAGCACTTCTCGGGCATGCACAACTGGTACGCCTGCTCCCACGCCCGCCCCACCTTCTGCAACGTGTGCCGCGAAGCTCTTCCAGGGGTCACCTCCCATGGCCTCTCCTGTGAAGGTCAGTGCTGGCGTCCTGCTGGGAGGTGGGCAGGGGTTGGCATCAGGGCAGGGCAGCCTCTCAAAGCTGGGCCAGAGCAGGAGTGGTGCAGAGTGATGCCCACTGCCCACATGCAGAGAGGTTTGGGACCAGGGATGTGCATGCTGTGGGGACCTTCCCTGCTCCTCACTGCTCCCCCCCATGCAGTTTGCAAGTTCAAGGCACACAAGCGCTGTGCCGTCAGAGCCACAAACAACTGCAAGTGGACGACTCTGGCCTCCATCGGCATTGAAATCATCGAGGATGAGGATGGGGTAAGCAGGGGAGTCCCTGTCAGGCATCCTGGCAGGACAGATCCTCCATCAGAACTAGCCTTGCTGTGCCCAAATCAGGAAGCAGGAAGAAACTGTAGCTGTCCCCTGCACTGTGCGGCCTCTGAGCTTGGCTCTGCAGGGGCGTAGCTTGGGGACACCGCCTCTGGAACCCTGTATCAGGATCCCTTTTTGCTGTCCGAGTGGGGCCACCTCCAGACATTTTCTGGGGATATGTCTGCCCTGCCTAACATGCTGATGGCTTCAAGCAGCCAGGTGGGCAGGGATGAGAGGACATGGGAGGGGTCCCAGACCCACCTTGTCCTGCTAAATGGCACTACCTCCATGGTGCTTGGGGAAAGAGGTGGCCTATGATCTTTCCCTCAAGCGTGCAGGATGCTATTGGTAGCTGCTCTTCTCTGCAGGTGGCCATGCCCCATCAGTGGCTGGAGGGGAACTTGCCCGTCAGTGCACGCTGTGCTGTCTGTGACCGGACCTGTGGCAGTGTCCGGAGGCTGCAGGACTGGCGGTGTCTCTGGTGCAAGGCCATTGTAAGGATATACCCACATACCCTGTCCCCACCCCTCTCCCAGCACAGACAGCACTGGCCCTCCTGTGTGCATCTCTGGGAAAGCTGATGCTGAGACTTTGGTGCTGCTACGTCCCCCAGCTCTGCTGATACAGGCATTCCTGCGTTCCCAGGTTCACAGTGCCTGCAAGGAGCTCCTTGGCAAGAGGTGCCCCCTGGGCCAGTACAAAGTGTCCATCATCCCGCCAACTGCCTTGAACAGCATCGATTCTGATGGTGAGTTGGGGAGGGCACAGGGCTGGTCTGATGGGTGGGACAGGCTGTTTGGGATAGGGCTCTGAGCTCTCTGAGGTCTTCTGGAGGCTTTGAATTGTTGCGCTGTACCTGTTTTGTGGGGCAGCAGGAACACTACCTTCAGTAGGCTCCAGAGTCAATGCCCTTCCCTTAGTTGAAGGCTGCTTGCTGCCTTGCACTGTGTTTCAGGGCTTGGTGGTATTCTGTGGGCTTTGGGGTGGCATTTCTTGCCTGCACGTGGCTTTAGCTGCTCCTGCCAGGTCACCACTTGTGGTGGCTCAGGACATGGTGCCTCCGTGCTGGGATCAGCAGTGCCAACCCTATACCCCTGAGGTGGACTGTCCTCTGTTGCACCTCAATGGTTCAGCATCTCTCAAGGCAGGATAAAGCTCTTGCTTGGGTTATTTCTCAGTGTCTGAAGCTCAGCTGTTTTTTTGGTAGTGCAGAGCACAGCTTTACCCTGGCACGGGACACTGCAGGGAGAAGCCATGTGGAGCGTAGGGGGACCCCCCAGCTGTCTCCTTCTCCTGAGGGCCCAGCTGGCCTCTGCTGAGCAAAATCTGTTCTTCCCCTCCGGATATTTCTTTCTTCATTCTTTACTGCTTTTCACCACTCAGCTCAGCTGGTGGCTCATTTGCCTTGTTACTCATTGGGATGCTGTCAGGGTAACCATCACGCGGCTGCTCCTCAGCTCCAGAGCCTCGGCTGCTGGTGGCTGATCCCTGGCAGCATCTCTGCCCTGTCCCTCTCCAGCAGCCCAGCCATCTGTGGCTGTGACTGTTGCCCACCCGACTGGGAACAGCTTAGCAAGGCCTCAGTCCGCCCTTGTCCTGCCGTGCTGTCCTGCTGCAGCATATGAGTACTGCTGGCAGCAAGCTTTTCCGCTGCAGCCCACGCTCTGACTCAGCAGCTCTCAGTGCTTTGTGCTACTGCTCTGCTGTGCTCAGCTGGGCTGGGAGTGGAGATGGAGCAGTGGCCAGGCAAGGAGGGGGGAGCTGTGGGGATGTTACCCCCATGCTCCTGCTGTGGTGGGGGTGCTAGGGCTCCTGGTTGCAGCCCATGGGGCTCCAGGGGCAAGAGCTGTGGGGCTGGTGCCAATGGCATGATGGCTGATATGGTCCCTGCTGCAGCATTGCTTGGTCTGCCAAGGGAAGAAGCCTGCAGACACCAGCCAGGTTACTGAGATAGCCAAGATGTGCCTGAGGCAGGTGCGGGCTCTGGGCCAGCTGTCAATCCTGCACTGCCTTGGGCACATTTCTTTCCCCATCTCATTTCTTTAAAAGCATAGTGCTTCCTCTTCCCTCTGCCCCTCACCATCCCCCGGACGTCCCCATCACTGCTCCTCCTGCCCCAGCACCCCACAGATTTGGCTTGGCACAGATGGAGTGTCCATACTCTGCTCTCCTGAAGTGTGTGTGGGCAGTGAGAGCTGGGGCTCATGTGTTTGGGCTTACTGCAGGTTTCTGGAAAGCCACCTGCCCCTCGACCTGCTCCAGCCCTCTCCTGGCCTTTGTCAACTCCAAGAGTGGGGACAACCAGGGTGTCAAGTTTCTGCGCAAGTTCAAGCAGTTCCTCAACCCAGCCCAAGTCTTTGACCTCATGAATGGGGGCCCACACCTCGGGTAAGCACCAGCCTGAGCACCCTGGAATTGCCTTGCTGGGATCCCAGTGGGCACCTGGCACAGCACCTATTCTCTCCTTGCCCGCCACCCAGGCTACGCCTCTTCCAGAAGTTCTCCACCTTCAGAATCCTGGTGTGTGGTGGGGATGGCAGCGTGGGTTGGGTGCTCTCTGAGATCGATGCCCTTGGCCTCCACAAGCAGGTGAGTTGGGAGTGCCTGGCATTACTAGTGCAGGCTGGCACCATCCCTAGCACTGGCACACTCTGTGTACCCCAGGTGCTGCCAAGCAATAGGCACAGCAGAGTTGAGGGTGTCACAGGTGCCCTTGGGGGCTGCTCTGAGCCTCCCCACTCTGTCTCTCTCCTGCAGTGTCAGCTGGGTGTCCTGCCGCTGGGGACTGGTAATGACCTTGCACGGGTCCTGGGTTGGGGCAGCCTATGTGACGATGACACTCAGCTGCTGCAGATCCTGGAGAAGCTGGAAAGGGCCACCACCAAGATGCTGGACCGGTGAGCAGGGCATGGAATACATCCTCTCTGTCCCTCCTACCCTGGCATCTCTTGGGAAGCCTGTCCCAGTTCCTTGCCTGTCTCTGTGCTAGGGGGCCAGGAGATGACAAGCAGCCATGGTCTCTGTTTGGCAGGTGGAGTGTGCTTACCTATGAGGCCCCCAAGCAGTCCCCCTCAGCACTGAAGGAGGAGGAAAATGGGGACTCCAACATCCAGGTGGGAACTGTTGGCATTTGGGGGCTTGAGATGGGGAGGGCAGGCTTCAGGGCAGGTTCCTGTTCAACCCAATTCAGGGACACACAGGGAGGGATGGCACAGGAAGAGGTTATTCTGGGAGTCCCTGGGGACTGGGGCTCTGAGGGGGCTGGAGTTGGCTGCATGCAATGAAGTGAGCCTGACAGGTCTCAGCCTGGCATATGCAGTTGGGAGCAGGCAGAAGGTGAGGTAGAGCTAGCCTGCCACTGGCCAGCTGCTTTGGACTCTTCTGTGTGCTCCTGTTCACCCCCTTGCCTCAGTTTCCCTCCTGATGTGACTGACCTTGCCTCTGCCCAGCAGCATGGGTATGGCTACCCTCAGTGGTGGGGAGTGGGCTGAATAAGGGCTGATCATCCCCAGTTCAAGGCTGGCTGGGCAAAGCTCCATCCCTGAGCGGGGCACATGGCAAGGTGGCAGGTGTTCAGCTGTCTCCACCTGTGTCTGCCAGGTCCAGATCTCCCATTATGCGGACTCTGTTGCCTTCCACCTGGCCAAGATCCTGGAGTCAGACAAGCACTCAGTGGTGATCTCCTCTGCAAAGTAAGGAGGGGGCTGTTGATGGGGGAGCCAGGAGCCCCTTTTGCTGGGCTGGGGCCTGTCCTCAGGACCACTGCACCCCCCTCAGCCAGGCTGTCTCAACTGGCCTCCAGCAGCTGCCGGCTGTGCTGGTGCCTGGCAGATAATGCTGGCTGTGCTGGCCCTCTGGAGCAGCAAGTGTTATCTCAGCAGGCGCCCTGGCTGGCATCTGTGCCTCGCTGGCCATGCTGTGCCCCTCTTGACCTCCAGCCACTTCCCTTGGCAGGTTCCTCTGTGGCACTGTCAATGACTTTGTGACTGAAGTTGGGCGGGCTTACAAGAGGGCCACGGAGAACAAGCAGGAGGCGGAGCTGATGGCACGGAAGGTGTGTTGCAGGGGAGCTGGAGGGTTGGGTCAAGCTGGTGGCACAGCCCGTGAGCAGGGGATGGGCTGTTCCGCAGGCCTATGCCCTTGTTGAGCATGTATTGGGGTGTGCCATGCTTGGGGTGCCCAGGCATTGGGTGTCCAGGTGCTTGGGGGTATCCAGGCACTCATAGTGCCCAGGGCAGTGCCCAGCACTGGTGGGGGGCAGCAGCTTGTGGCAGGTACTGAGTGGGGTAGGTGTCCCACAGTGCGCCATGCTGAATGAAAAGCTGGACTCGTTGGTGCGGGAGCTGAATGAGGAAGCTCAGGCCATCATGGTCCCTGAAGAAATGGCACAGGCCACCCACGCTGATGTCAAGGACCAGGAGAAAGCTGGCAGCTTCAACCCCAACCCCCAGCCTCGCATCTTCAAATCCAAGGAGCAGCTCATGCTGCGGGCAAACAGCCTGAAGAAAGCCCTGCGGCAAATCATTGAGCAGACAGAGAAAGGTGAGGGAGTGGTGGGAGCTGGCAGCTTCCCTGCTGCTGCAGCAACCTGGCAGGAGCTGTGAAGCCACACTGGGTTGGTGCTGGACCCATGTCTTTGTTCTCCCCTGGGATCCTTGGGATGGCAGCAGTGGCCCCACCCTGGGCCCTTCCTGGTACGAACCCACAGGCCTGACATGGGGAGGGGCTACAGGGCTGCACAGACTCCCTGTCATGCCCCTCTTTGTATCCAGCTGTGGATGAGCAGAACAAGCAGACCCAAGCCTACCAGGGCAGTGTGGGCCCCAGCAAGGACAGCTCGGAGGAGTTCAACAAGGAGGAGGAGAAGCTCAGTAAGATGTCAGCAGGGCATGTGGCATTTTATGGGGGCATGGGGGTGAGCTGTGGGATGGGCTCAGAGTGAGAACCCATGTGGCAGTTACCTCTCTGTCACACTGGCCAGGCTCTCGGCGGGTGACGGTGACCTCTGCGTCTTCCTCCATCATCCTGGACCGGCCAGACACCTTTGGCAGCTTGCAGTTCCCTGAAGACCCCAGCACCCTGTGAGTCAGGTGTTCTGCCTGCCCCGAAGACCCTGGCCCATTCTTGCTGCCCAGGAGCAGAGCTGCTACCATGCTGCCCCTTTGAGGAGGCTGCTGCCCACCAGTGTGGGATCCCTGCTACCAGGCCCTCCTTGGCCAATAAGTGCCCATGCTGGGGGAGCCTGCCTGTGGATGGTGTGGGATCTCTGGCTGATGCTTTGAGCTTGGTGTTCCCACCTGCATGCAGGTCCTGGCTGTGCCGTGGGTGTCCTGACTTGGTGACTGAGGGAAACTAGCAGCCATCCCTGCTAGTTTTGGTCAGGCTTCCCAGTGCCAGCCGCTCTGCTCCAGTGGGTGTTACGCTGCATCCTCTGCCGCCAACCCAGAATCACCAATGTGCGGCCGCTGCTCAACCTGCTTTCCCTCTTTGCTGATTTCAGACGCTTCTTGGAGAAATGTGTCATGAATAACTACTTTGGCATTGGCCTGGATGCAAAGATCTCCCTGGAGTTCAACAACAAACGCGATGAGCACCCCAAGAAGTGCAGGTTGGCTGGAACCCCTAGATTTCCCCCAGGAAAAAACATGTACCCCTGGCTTTCCAGTGCCATCAAGTTGCTGGGAGCCATGGGGGTGACTCAGGCCTACTGTGTTGGAGATCCTTCTTGCAGCAGATTTTGTACCTGCACCCATTGCTGGGATGAGCACCCCTTGGTGGCAGGCTGCAAACACCCCAGAAATGGTGAAGACCTAAGGACTCGGTGGGATTTACTTGCTCTGCAGCTGGAGAGAGGGACATTGCCATGCTGGCATGGAAGGGTCGAAATCTGGGTGCAACATGCTGCACCTTTGGCTTTTCTGGGATGTAGCAAGAATTGAGGAAACTAAGGTGGGGCCAGCCATCTGGGACTGTTCAGCACAGTGCCCCAGGAAAGGTGTGGAGCCTGTGACAGGCAGTGGTGAGCCCACAGCCCCTCATCTGTTCCACTTTGCCCCACAGCAGCCGCACCAAGAACATGATGTGGTATGGGGTGCTGGGCACGAAGGAGCTCCTGCAGCGCACCTACAAGAACCTGGAGCAGCGGGTACAGCTGGAGGTACAGGGCTGGGAGAACAGGGAGAGGGTGGGAGGGCCAGCGTTACAGCAGAACCCCAGGCTTAGCTCTCTCTTGCAGTGTGACGGGGTGCCTATCTCACTGCCCAGCCTGCAGGGCATTGCTGTCCTCAACATCCCCAGCTATGCCGGAGGCATCAACTTCTGGGGAGGCACCAAGGAGGACAATGTGAGTGTCAGTACCATGAGATGAGTTGGGTGGCGTGATATCCTATGTCTTCATGTGTAGTGATCCTCTACAGAACTTTGGGGCTCCATCCTTTGATGACAAGAAGCTGGAGGTGGTGGCAGTCTTTGGCAGCATCCAGATGGCCGTATCACGGGTCATCAACCTCCAGCACCATCGCATTGCACAGGTAGTGGTGAGGTACCCTGCAGGACCACAACTAATGCCTGAACGCTTCTTGAGGCAGTGTGGCTCTGCTCAGCCTAGCAGCTATTAATTCCACCCCTGGGCTGTGTGCCCCACAGTGCCGCGTGGTGAAGATCACCATCCGGGGCGACGAGGGTGTACCTGTGCAGGTGGATGGAGAGGCCTGGATCCAGCCACCTGGCATCATCAAAATCCAGCACAAGAACAGAGCCCAGATGCTGACAAGGGACCGGGTGAGATTAAGTAGCTCAGCACAACCATGCTGAGGGACATGGGGAGGTATGACAATCTCAGAGGGGCCATGTGTGTCCCCCGCAGGCATTTGAAAGCACCCTCAAGTCTTGGGAGGACAAGCAGAAAGGGGAGAGCTACCGAGCAGCCACACGGCCACGGCTCAGCTCCCAGCAGTCCATGGAGTACCTGACTGAGGAGGAGAGCAGCCTCTTGCAGCAGGTCTCACAGGTCGCTGAGACCCTCATTGCCAGGTCAGACTGTGGGAAGGGGAATAGAGTGGGCACAGGGAAGAGGGAACTGTGCTGTGGCCATACAGAGGTACGTGCCCAGCCCAGGGGAGCCCTGGCAGCTCCAGCCCCTGTCACCCGCAGGATCCATGAGGCAGCTAAGGCTCACAAAGCCATGGAGCAGGAGCTGGCGCATGCAGTCAATGCCAGCTCCCTGGCACTGAGTGAAGCCCTCTCCCACAAAGCTGCTGGCACCTCAGAGGTGAGCGGGGGCTGGGAGTGTAAGGCAGCCTTTACCCAGGCCACATGGGGCCCTGCCGCTCAAGGGGTTACCCCCTGTGTGCCCCAGTTTCTCAGCAGGAATATGGCTGTGGAGATGGTGCTGAGCATCAAAGAGCTGTGGGCTGAGACCAGGGCATTCCTGGATGGGAAGGCGGTGAGTGAGGGACTGGAGAGCACCCAAAGCCCCTCAAGGCTGCTACCTCTGGGGGTGGCAGCAGGGCTGGGTATGGGCCCTGTCTCCCACAGCTGGACTCGCCGCAGGAGGAGGAGGCGCTTCAGGGCCCTCTGAGTGTGCTGGGCCAGGAGCTGCAGCGGCTGCTGGACATCCACTGGCTGGGCCCTGTTGCCCACCCTGCTGAGGAGGTGGGTGCACAGGGACTGACTGGGGTCTGGCACAGCCCAGCCTGCCCAGGGAGCTGTAGCATCCCACCAAGCCTGGCTTCTCACAGGAAGGTGCCAGCAAGGGAAGCTTTAAGCTTCGCCTCAACATCCCCAAGCCCAGGAAGGAGAAGGACAAACTGCAGAAGCAGAAAGCCAACAGTGCGCTCCCAGGTAAAGTGAGCAGTTGTGCTAGGGAGAGACAGGTGGTGCAGTGCATGCTAGAAGGGACCCCCCTGTGCTGACCTATCCCTCAAGCTCCTGTTCTGGGAATGCTGGGAAAGAATCCTCAGGAAAGAGGAACCTGGCTGCTTGGGGGTGGCACCCTTGTCACCAAAAGCCCCTTAAAGCTTTTTCTGATTATCAGACATGCAGAGCACCCCAACCCCATAATTCCTTGGCTAGGGGGAGAAGGGGGCTCTGGTACAGCTCAGACCTTTGGGTAAGTTCCTTATCCACAGCTGAGGGTCTGGTTGAGGGGGAGCAGCTCAGGTGCTCCATAAGTAAGCCAAGGAGAGGAGAGACCTCTGCAGCCCGAGCAGGCTGTGGCCTCTGGCCCTGCTGGAGTCAGGGGTGGGAGGGGGTGTGCTGTCTGCTGACCACAGGCTGCCATCACTGCTGCCTGCGCTGCTGTGTCCCACTGCCTCCACAGGCCCCAGCAGTCCACCACTGTGGTTTTCCTCCCTGCTAGCAGACAAGTGGGGCTCCGAGGAGGTGGCAGCTTGGCTGGAAACGCTTGGTTTAGGGGAATACAGAGACATTTTTGTTCGGCATGACATCCAGGGCTCAGAGTTGATTCTGCTGGAGAGGAGAGACCTTAAGGTACAACCCCCTTGTGCCTCCTGAGGGACTCCCAGCCCTGGGGAGCATGGTGTCCTCCATCCCTCCTCTCCCTATCCTTCCTGGTGGCAGGTTGGCTCTACATCTGGGTCTTCAGAGTTGAGCTTGTGCAGCTTCTGCACTGGGGCAGGGAAGCAGGGGAGGAGGGTGGCCTTGGTCCTCCAGCTTGCAAGGCTCCACACACCTATCCAAAACAGTATCAGCAGTACCTGACCCTCACCTGCATTCAGGCATGGGGATGTACTTTCAAGACGACAGTGGGCTTCAAGCAAGCACTATGCTATAGCAAGGGAGAGCATGGGGAGCTGGGCTGTGCCTCATCCTCCACCCTGTGGCTTGTCTACCAGCAAGGGCCAAGAGCTGCCCCCTGCAAATGCATCACCTCCTCTTTCCTGCAGGACCTGGGGATCACCAAAGTGGGCCACATGAAGAGGATCCTTCAGGCCATTAAGGAACTCAGCAACCTGCCCTAGGCTGACAGCAGGGCAGCAGCCCAGTCCAGGTGCTGGGTGCGTGCTGCCCCCAGGGAACAGGGGCTGGGTAGGGGAACAGGTCCCTGCTCTTGCCCCATATGTATGGAGCCCCCCCCTGCTTGCCTCGCTTTAACTCTCTGTCCCGAGTGACCCTGGAGCCACTGCTTCTCCCCCAGCCTATAGGGCTGGAGACACTGAAGCAGAGGTCTACCCTGATAGGTGTGTGGTCTGACCACCAGTCCTGCCCCATCAGGGTCAGGTGGTCACCTGGGGCCACCCTCTGTGTGCTCAAGCTGGAGCCAAAGCAAAGTTTCCCCTTCCCCATGTGGGTATTTATGCTGTGTAAATATTTGGAGAGAAGATACTCATTGCTGCTGCTTGTGTAGTGTCATTACTAAGGGGAAGGTGGGGAGGAGGGCATTGAGAATCCAGCCTTCACCCCTGAGCTTCCTGCTCCCCACAAGTCACCATGCTCTCACACTCTGTCTCATCACAACACAGGGAAGTACAGTGCTGGGGCTCCAGTGCCAGCATGTACAACAAACACATTTTATTAACAGTTACACATTACTTTTTTCCCCCCCCCGCCTCTTCCTCAGTTAAAATTACTATTACTTATGTACATGGTACCACCCTGCTTGAGGGTACCCCATTATTTACAGGCTTATTCACAGAGTAGGGCTAGGAGCTAGTGAGTGTCTCCTCGAGCTTGAGCATGTCCATGGGGGTGACTTTGGCAACCTCAAAGAAGACCCTGGAAGGAACACATTGGCTTAGAGCTCAACCACAGCCCTGACACCCATCCACCAGTGCTCCCAGATCCCTACAGAAGCCCAGGGTGCACGCCAGTGGTGTCACTCCCTGCAGCAGGGACGGGCCTGAGACAGAGCCCCATGACTCTCACCTATGTGAGTACTTGCTGCGCACAGCATTCAGCTTGTCACGGGGCTGGTATGTGAGCAGGAAATTCAGCCTCTTCACCAGGGGGTGCAGGTCCTGGGCACTGTACCCACTGTAGTACTCCAGTGTAGGGGTCTGCAAGGGGACGGCAGGGCTAAGCTGTGTCCTCAATGACAGGACAGTCATCATCTTCCCTGATCAGCATCCAAATCTGATCATAGCCCTAGTGCATCACCCCACTCACTAGTCCATTGTGTGCCCCTGCAGTGCCCCCCAGGGTGCCTCGGCAGGGACAGTACTCACCCAGCCCCCAAGGTTCTTCATGGTAAGGGCCAGCAGCAGGCAGCTGGCAGCCAGCTTTGAGGGGCTCTCACGGGCATAGTCGTACTCCTGCAGTGTCATCTCGCAGAGGAAGCGGGCCAGTGTCAGTGTCTCCATGGTGGCACGGGCACACTGCAGCCAGTGGGCAGGGAAAGGCTCAGCCTTTTGAGCAATGCTGCTGCCCTTCCCAGCCTTTCTAGGATCTAGAATGCAGCCTCTGGGGCACAGGTCAGGGATTACACACACACAGCCTACCACAGACCACCATCCTCACACCCCGAACCCTTTTGAGGGGACCTGGACGAAGTTTCCTTGCTGCCAGCTGGGAGCCTGAAGCCCCAGTGATGTGAGTCACTGTCCCCTGGAGCCAACAGAAGGGGTGCCTGGGGGCACCCAGCCCACCCTCTGAAGGCACTCACCTTGGCAAAGCGCCGCAGGAAGCGGTAGGGGATGGGGATGTTGATGTCGAACTTGAGGGTGCTGAGGATGCTCATCTCCATAGCAATAAGCTCCTCCCGCTTGTAGGCATCATCACAGATATAGAGGAAGTCATCCACACATGGTGGGCATCGCTCCTGTAGGGTCACAGCTGCTCAGCACCCCAATGGGAGCTCATCCTAGCCTCACTCAGGAGATCCTAGCCACCCCACAGGCCCTGTGAGTGTTCACATGCTGCTGGACTCATCAAGGACTGTTAACACCCTGTGGGAATTTTGTCATGTCCATACTCCTCCAGCCCTTGGCTTGAGCTCCATGCTTGCATTAAGTAAACTAGGGTATCCTGATGGTCTATGCAGAGCAGAGAGAAGCTGGCTTTCCAGTGACACCAGGACACAGGTTTCAGCCCATCATGACTGTATTTGCAGCCCTCGGGACAGGAAGGAGGAACATGACAGACATGCCACCCTGGCAGCTCTCAGGGCAGTAACCTGGCCTTCCCTAAAACCCCCCCAGGGACCATAGAGGCACAGCCCCTCTGAGTCTGCATCCCAGGAGAGCACACAAAGAGTCACCTCAAATTTGGAGGCAATGAGGATGGCAGTGGAGCCGATGAGCTGCAGCTTCTCTCTCATGCTCACCACCTCCACCAGGTAGTGGTCTACTAGCTTCACAGCCAGGTACAGTGTCTCATGGTTCAGCTCAAAGTTCTCCTTCAAGAATGAAAGTGGGGGTCAGAACAGAGTGTCAGACAGAAGTTAGGCCCTTCCAGGTCTCACAGAGGCCAGGGGTACCTATGGGCCAGTCTCAGAGGGAGGGATGTAGGCTCATCCCTAGCCCACACAAGGGGAGGATCAGCTCCGCACCGGGAATGCTTGCAGGAGCCTCTGCTAGCACAGAGGTCACACATGCCAAAGGCAGCACAGGGGCTGCTCTGCAGAAAGCTCTGCCCTCTCACCTGCACCTCCACCATCCAGTCCACAAGGATAGCACGCATGTCCCCACTGATGTCTGTCTGCTTCTCCATGTAGTCAGGAAGCATGAATTTTTCCTGCCAAAGAGCCAGCTGTCAGGGACAGGGCAAACATCCCCACCTTCAAACAAGCCCCTTCTCACCCTGTGCAGTCCACCCTGTGCAGTGGTCAGAGCCTCTGGGCAGTCAGTGGCCCTGCCTGCAGTCACTCCTTCCCTGGACAGGGCTGTCACCCCCTGGACAGGCATCACCCACCTCTCTTTCCCGCATGTATTCAAAGATCTCCTTGGCATACTCTGCATTGGCATAGGGGTCACCTAGCTGCTCCTTGTCGATGTCCTCCACTGCTGGCACCTGCTGGTATGGAAGAGGCAGCAGTAAGGGGGAGGCCCCGTAAGTGCCAGTCACCTTGTCGGGGCAAGGCTGCTGCTCCTCTGCACATCCCTTTTCCACCTGCCCTCATCACCCTGCAGTCCCTGCCCCACTCTTTCCCAGGGGATTATTCTTGAAGGAAGATGGTGGTGCACTTTGGCCCCCCCCTCCCCAGCTTTCCATCTCCCTGGCTGAAGTCTCTCCAAGGCCCAGAGCACTGCTTGGTGCCTGAGCACCACTAGTGGCAGCCACAGAGCAGTGCTGTGATGGGCCTGGGGCAATGCTGCAGCCCAGGGTCCCTACCCTCTGCTCAGGGGGCTTCAGTTCTTGTACAGACACTGGCTTCTCTGGCACAGGATCCACTTTGGGCTCTGCAGGAGCTGTTGGAGGAGTTTTCTTCATTGACCTGGGAAGGAAAAGAGCATAAACCATTGCTGGGAGAAGACCAAATTTCTTGGCTGAAAAGGGGCCTTCCAGAGACTCTTGCTGCTTCAAGAAAGGGCAAAACCACCCCTAAAATATCCTCACAGACTCCTAGAACCACTTAGGTTGGAAAAGGCCTTTAAAGATATTGAGGACAACAGTTCCCCCAGCACTGCCATGCCCACCACTAAGCCATGTCCCAAGGGCCACATCCACATGACTTTTAAATCCTCCCATGGAAGGTGACTCTACAACTGTCCTGGGCAGCCTGTGCCAGGGCTGGACAGCCCTTCTGAGGAAGAAATGTTTCCTAATATCCAACCTAACCCTCCCCTGCCACAACCTGATGCCATTTACAGTAGATATACTAGTTTCCTCCTGCATCTGGCTCAGCCTCCATTACCCAAGGGAAGCCCCTACTACTTGTCCCCATGGGACAAGTTTGCAGCAAGCCCCTGCCCCCAGCTACTCACTTTTTTAGGTTGATCTCGTTGTTCTTGGCCACCCCTAAGGTATTATGTGCCTTTTGCGCCTTGGGTGGAGCAACCTTCACAGACTCCTTCTTCCCTGCCACCACCTGGTTCTTGCGAGCCTGTTTGGGTCAGAACAGGGGCATACAGGGGCTGCACAGTGGAAAGCAAGATATGCCCTGCAGGGAGACCTCTCTTCTTCCTAATGGGCATGGGGTATGCCCCCCACCATGGGGAGCTCACAGGGGGCACCAGAGCTCCCACCCTCACAGAAGCACTCACATTGGTGATGTCTCCAAATGCTGACCTCTTCTTGGGCCCGCCCTGGGGTGAGGACAAAGACCGCTTGGCATGACAGCTCTCCTCCTGCAATAGAGGCTGTTAGAAGATGGTGTTCAGCTGCCCCACAGGAGTCCCCCCTACAGCCCTCATTTGGCTCAGTGCTCACCTTCTCAGGATCGACGTTCTCTGCAGCAGGACCTGCCTTGACTGCTCGGGACTGCTTGGTGGTCAGCATCTTGGCATTGCGTGGCAATGGCATCCTTTCCCTTGGTCTCTGTGAGCAAGCTGGGAGCAAAGGATGATGTGATGGAGGCTACTGCCCGCCTGCCTCCAGGGACACCCTCCCAGCTTGGGGCAGCACAGGGGGAGGTTTGTCCCTCCTGGGGGTTAGCACAGCAGTACTGACCCCTTTCCTGAGCACGGCAGGTGGGTGGTGCCCCAAGACAAGCCCAGGCGAGAGACAAATCTGGCTAGAGGTGCTCCCAGGGAAGGAGGGACACAGACCCCAAAGACCACCACCAAAAGCACTCTGCTGGGTGAGGTGGTAGAGGGGACAGGCTATTCCCAGATTCCTGCATCCCAGAGAAGGATGCAAGGGCTTGCACTTCCTCGGAGAGCTGGAGGTCTTAGAGATCCCCACTCTCCCATAACCCTCAGGGTCCCCTGGGGGAGTCAGGAGTCCTAAAGTTCCCCTCTCTCCTGCATCCCCCGGAGTTCCCAGGGAAGCCGGGGATCTTGGAAGCCCTTACTCCCTTGCATCCTCCAGGGTCCCCACGCCTGCCACCAACTATGGGCCCCAGCGCTGTCCACTCCCCCGCAGCCCTCGGAGGCCCCACTCCCCCATAGCCGGGGGGGATCCCCCCAGTCACTCATGCCCGGGATATCCCCTCCCCACTCACCCATGCCCGGTCCGCAGTGCCCGCACCTCCGGCCCCGGCGCTTTTGAAAGTAGCAGTTCGGTAGCGGCCGGCCGGCACTGGCCGAGCCTCGCCCAATCAGAGTGCGAGGCGATGCCAGGCGGCGGCCAATCGGCGGGCGCAGAGGGATGCAGTTGCTAAGGGGCAGGGCGGCCGGGTTTAAAATTCAAGGCCGATGACCAATGGAAAGGCGAGCATGAGGCAGGGGCGGGGCGAGCGCCGAGCCGGGCAGCGATTGGTGGGAGCGGGCGCCGTTTAAATCCGTTCTGCGGGGTTGTCGTGGCGGCCGGGCCGCGGAATGGGGGCGGCCGCGGAGCGGGTCCGGCCAGGCCGTCCTTCGGGGCGGGTGGAGCGGCCTCCGCGGGCAGCTGGCTCCACTGCCTCCGTCCGCAGCCGTGGGTCCCGGGGGCTGCCCTTTCCCACCGGGCTGGGGGACAGGGTGTGCTGGCCGTGCGCCTTCCTTAACCCAGCGTCGGGAACAGAGGGCTCGGATTGCTTGGATAATCACAGAACGGTTTGGGTGGGAAGGGACCCAAACGGTCCCTTAAGCTTAAGCTCAACCCGTTCCCTCCCTGCCATGGGCAGGGATACTTTAGACGAGCTCAGGGTGCTCCCCGTCCAGCCTAGCTTTGGACACTTCCAGGGATCCAGGGACAGCCACAGCTTCTCTGGACACCCTGTGCCAGGGCCTGCCCACCCTCACTTCTCACATGGAAGATATTTTTCTTACATCTAGTCTAACCCTCCTTTCACTATCTGGGGTAGCACAGGAGCAGTGTTCATGTGGTGTCATACAGGCATGACTGACCAAGTTCAGGGTGAGGCTCACTGGGACTGCCCCATCATCCGCAGCAACAGGGTCAAAGTTACCAAGGCACACGACAGAGTCACTGTAATATGGGGTTTTACGAGATACCGGCCGCTCATCGAACATCTGCTGAGGGTAACAGCACTGTACGTGTATCAAGGACCAGTCTTGAGGGCATTGCAGTTCATGGAGAGACGCGTGCCATGCAGCCAGGCTGCCGGGCAGGGAGAGCTCGGAAAAGGCTTGCTCAGGCTGTCAGTTGTCACTTTCATGTATCAGGAAAGCAATGCAGGAGACTCCTCACACCCACAGCTTGCTTTGTTCCTTGATAAACTAGTCTTGGAAAAGCCACCCACTTTTCATGTGTGAGACACAAGATCCATGTTTGTATCCTTGAGGCTCAGTGTATTGCTCTGCTCCTTTGTGAGTTTCCAGCACAATTCTTTGCTTTCATGCCACCACCATGCAGTGGTCCTGTGCCCTCAGTAGCTCCTGGGGGCTTTAGCACTACACTGAGCTCTGGCACCAGTGAAGCCCCCGCTGAGGTGAACTCAGCAGAGCACAGCACTGCAGCAGAGGAGAGCTTCCCTCAGCCACGAGATTCCCAGAAAAACCTTCCAAATTCCTAAGTTTAACCCAAGAAAATCCTTTCAGATAATTGCACACTCACGTGCTGCGGTTGTGAGTGGAGCTGATGAACCCCTGGCTAGGGAAATACAGCAGTGCCAGCATCTGGGGGGATTTAAACCTGCTGTCCAAGGGCTACATGGGCAGGATCAGGCACATGGCTTGGCTGCATGCGGGCAGCTCTGACGCATCTCTAGCAGAAAGACCTGGATCATGGAGAGCCAGGAGCAGAATTCTGCTCACAGGTTCAGTGGAGTTTTAAACCTGGGTCCCACATATCTTGGGTCCCTTCAGTCCCCAAAACTGGTCAGAGTTGCTGCAGCCCCAGCCCACCTTGTTCCCTCCTTGGCCATTTGTCCTCTCCAGACCTAGCTCCCCCCGGGTTACTGCTTCTGTCCTTGGCCTGGGGGCTCTCTGGGGCTTGCTTGCTGTTGGTTTGGGATCCTGTGGGATCCAGGAGCCTGCCTTTCCCTGTGCATGTTAAGGCAGTGCATAGCCCAGTCAGAAATACAGACTGGGTGCATACTAGCCAGGCAGAGCCAGGACACATCCCACTGCCAGTGGTTATCCTGTGGGATAAGATCCTCAGCCAAAACTCCCATCCAAGTCTGCCCACAGCCCTGTGGAGCTGCCTACTTTGGGACAGGTTCCCGTCTGCCTATGCTGCCCAGGCTTGGCACTGGGAAGCAGGCTTTTCCAGTCTCCAAAGCACTGCCATGCTGGTGCTCCTGGCAAGGCTCTTGGGAATCCTAGCCCTGCTTCAGGGGTATGACTCCCACCACGCAAACTGAAATTGCCCCTGGACATGGGGCGTGTGGGGGAAAAGATGAGGGGAGCAAGAAGTGCCAAGGTGAAGCCATGGGTGTGCAGCAGGAGCTGTGCCAGCTGTCCAACTATTGAGGCAAGGCTGTGGTCTCAGTCCTGCTCACAATCTATGGATGCTGGGGGCCAGCTGGAGGTGAGACCTCCACAAGCTCTGCTTGGGCTCTGACATTCCCCCAGCAAACCGCAAAATCAGGGAGAATGCAGGTCCTTGGCTCCTCTCGCTAGACTCTTGCTGTGTACTGACTCAAGAGCATTTGTGCCTGGCATGTCCCTTTCGTGAGGAAAGCTGGGTTTCTGCTT
>VZSJ01044495.1:0-12146 GCA_013398405.1 Pheucticus melanocephalus | reverse complement strand
CGGCACGGAACCCCGTCAGCAGCAGGAACGTCACCGTCACCACCCCCAGGGAGCTCTGCGCAGGTGAGAGCCAGGGACAGGCGGGGAAAGGTGGGGTGGGCTGATCCTGATCCCCTGAGGAACACAGGAGGGTTGGGGTTGGGATGGGCTGATCCTGATTCCCTGAGAAACGGGGAAATGTTGGGGTTGGGGTGGGCTGATCCTGATTCCCAGAGAAACACGGGAGGGTTGGTGTTGGTATGGGCTGATCCTGCTCTCCTGAGAAACACGGGAATGTTGAGGTTGGGACGGGATGGGATGGGAATGTTGAGGTTGGGATGAGCTGATCCCACTCCTCTGAGAGCCATGGGAAGGTTGGATTTGGGGATGGGATGAGATGGAAATGCTGAGGTTGGGATGGGTTGATCCCGCTCTCTTGGGAGCCATGGAAACATTGGGATTTGGGGATGGGATGAGATGGGAATGTTGAGGTTGGGATGGGCTGATCGTGATTCCCTGAGAAACACAGGAATGGTGGGGTTGGGATGGGATGGGCTGGGATGGGATGGGAATGAGAATGGGAATGGCAGTGTTGAGGTTGGGATGGACTGATCCCACTCCTCTGAGTGCCATGGGAAGGTTGGATTTGGGATTGGGATGGGATAGTTGAGGATGGGATGGGATGGGATGGGATGGGATGGGAATTTTGAGGTTGGGATGGGCTGATCCCCCTCCCCTGAGACCTTCTGCATCTTCTCCCTTTTCCAGGCGCCCTCTCCAGCAGCCAGGTTGGGCTCAGGGGCGGGTTCTTTGTCTTAGCTGGGATTTTAGCTACGGTGCTTTTGTTGATTTTCCTCATGCTCTTGTGGAAATCCAGAGGTGAGCGTGGAAAATCATCCCTGGAGCCCTGGGAGGCAGGAGGTGGGACCTGGGAGGGGGACAGAGCCAGGGTGGGGGTGATTTGGGGTGGATTTGGGGCAGATTTGGGGTGAATTTGGGGCAGATTTGGGGTGGATTTGGGGCGGATTTGGGGTTCTGATTCTATCACATCTCCCCCAGGCTGGACGAAATTCCGCCTCTCCCAGCCCAAGCCTGCGGACACAGGTGGGATTTTGGGGCAGTTCCCTGCCCTTTTTCCTGGTGGGAATATCCAGGGAATTGCATTTAGGATCAGGGGAACCATCCCTGGTGCCGTGGTTTGGGATTGGAGCTGAAGGACCCCGACCCCTCCGTCCTGGTGGGGAGTGGGAAGGGCTGATCCCAGGGGATGATCCCAGATTCCTGAAATCCCATTTTCCTTCCATTTCTGCTGGAAAACTTCATCCCAGACCACCAAGGGGGAGCTGGGAGGGCAGCCGTGGGATCATGGAAAAAAAGAGGGAATTTGGGGAAAAACGAAATATCTCTCTGGCAAGAGATATTTGGGGGGAAAAGCCAGGAATTCCACTCGGGGACTCAGGGTCAGTCCAGACAAGAATTCCAGAATCTCCAAGGTTGGAAAATTCGTCCACAACCACCGAGTCCAGGCTGTGCCCAATCCCCACCGGCTCACCCAGACCAATGTCCAGGAATTCCAACGGGAAATTTATCCCAGAAATGAGATTTTAAGGGATTTAAATCCCCCTTTCCCTGCTCTGTTCCATGAACAACGAAGGAGAAACAAATGGGTTTTGTCCTCCAAAAAGCAGCCAGGAATTTGGGATTTAAACCAAAAAAAAGCGGATTTTCCCTGTCCTTGGTGCTGGAAGTTCATCCCGACCCCACAGCGCCAGGGCGGGTGGGATGAGGAGCAATTCCCACCTCCAGCAGCTCCGAGGGGCTTCGGGGTCGAGGTTGTACCCAAGCCTGGACTCCTGAGGTTGGGATTCCCGCATTCTCTGCATCCCAAATCCCCAAATTCCTGCTTTTTCTCCTCAGTTTCAGGGGCCACAAATGACTACATGACCGTGTACGCCGAGGTGGGGCCTTCCCAGCAGGTGAGTCCGGGGTTGGGGACACCCTGGGGACACCTTGGGGACACTCTGGGGACACCCCGGGGACACCTTGGGGACACTCTGGGGACAGCTGGACAGTCCTTGATTCCTTTTGAGAATTCCAAGTGGGATGTGCCACAGCCGGAGGTGCCCCAAGGGCACCTGAACTTGCCCAAAAATCCATGCCCAGCCCCAAAATCTCGGTTTTGGAGAGATCGGAGAAAAATGGGGTTTTTGGGGTTGGGAAGGAGTTTAAAATTGTCCCATTCCATGGGTGGGGATGCTTCCCACTGTCCCAGGATGGTCCAACCTGACCTTGGGATGGGACAACACCTCCAGAGGTGGCTCTTTGTGGAGTTTCTGGATGTGGGATCTTTTTTCCAGCACTGAGCCCTAAAAAATTAAAAAAAAAATTAATTTTTTGTTTTTTAATTTTAAAACTTTTAAAATCCTCTTCCCCCAGCACGTCCCTGATGGAACTAAAGCCAAACCAGCAGAGGGGGGACCCCCCTCAACCATTTATTCCCTGGTCAGGCGGCCAGAGCAGGTGAGCCCGGGCTGGGGGATGGAACCCCCGGAGCTGGGGCGGGCACAGAGGGGTCCAGAGCCTTGAACCAAACCCTGGATCTCCCCCCAGGGCTGGGATCAGCCCCAGGGACCCCAAACCAAGCTCGTGTCCCTCTGTCCTTGCAGGTGGGTGGTGGGACAGCAGAAAACGCCACCGTGACCGGCCTGAAGCTGGTCTAGAAGGACCCAGAGCTGGTTTGAAGAACAAGAGACTGATTTAAAGGGCCTGGAACAGGTTAAAGAACATGAAACTGGTTTAAAGAACATGAAACTGGTTTAAAGAACACGAAACTGGTTTAAAGGACCTGTCACAGGTTTAAGAACTCGAAACTGGTTTAAAAAACCTGGAAGTGATTTAAAGATCTATTTTAATGAGTCTGGACCTGTTGCAGACACCTTTTATGGAAAATCCTTTCCTCAGGATTTTTCCTCCTAAGAAGCTGAGAGGCCTCAGGAACAAAATGCAAACAATGATTATCTGCTGCTGAGGAATGCAACAGGAGCATCTGTGACTGGTGTCATAGAACTGTTTGTAATTAATGGCCAATCACAGCCAGCCACAAACCATTGTTATCATCCCTTCCTATTCTCTTCTTAGCCAGCCTTCTGATGAAACCTTTTCTTCTATTCTTTTAGTATAGTTTTAATGCAATATATATAATAATATAACCAATCAAGCCTCCCGAAACATGGAGTCAGATCCTCGTCTCTTCCCTCATCCTATGAACACCGTCACATGGACCTGGTTTACAAGAAACAGAATTGATTTAGAAGAAGCTGGAACTGCTTGAAAAGGACCTGGAACTGCTTGAAAAGGACCTGGAACTGGTTTAGAAGGACATGGAACTGGTTTAGAAGGACATGGAACTGGTTTAAAAGGACCTGGAAGTGGTTTAAGTGGTCTCCACTCCCTGGTCAGACAGATGGACCCCACAAGGTGACTCCAGAACAGCTCCAACATCCCCGATCCCACTCCGGACCTGGATCTCACGGATCTCCCCCTCCTGGAATCTCCCTTTCCGCCCTCATCTCTGCTGCCTCAGTTTCCCTCTCTTCGGGATTTCAGGGAGGATTTTTTGGGATCTTTCTCCATGTTTTTGGGATCTTTCTCTGTGTTTTTGGGAACTTTCTCCGTGTTTTTTGGATCTTTCTCCATGTCTTTCTCCATGCAGCTCTGTGCGATTCAGGCTCCTTTTCTCACCCTCTCTCACCTCTGGACCAAAACTGTGCCAAAGCTGCAGAGTCTCAGGCAGGCTGGAGGAGACTCCAAAGGGTTTTTCCACGGAATCCTGAAATTCCTGAGGTTGGAAAAACCTTCCAGGACTGTCAGTGCCAATCCTGATCACCCAGACCAACATCCAGTGGGTTCTTTGGAGATCTCCAGGGATGGCTCCAAACCAGCCCCTTTTGGGGTAGAAAACCTATTTTTAAAAGCTCAAGAAACCTTTGGAAACTAATATTTTTTTAAATGATTAATTTTGTAAATTAATAATTTGAAAAATATTATTTTTTTTGTAAATCCTTTTTGTTTTTTTCTGCTGCCTTTTGAGCCTCACAAAAACTTCAGCTTCTCGCAGGGCTGAAAACCACCAAAAATAACCCCAGGAAGTTAAAACAGAACGGGAAGTGGTGCCCCTCCTGTCAGAGCTCGTGTGGTTTCAGCACCTGCTCCCTTTCCCCACCTTCAGAACTTCTAAATTTTACAGCACCCACCCACCCCCCAAAATAAACCCCAAAACCTCGGCCCCACCAATCTCTGCAGGGCCAGGGCTCGGGATTTGGGATCTGGGATTTGGGGTGGATCTGAGGGAAAACGGGACACGGAGAGCGACTTTGGGGTGGAAGAGTAAACCCATGGCGAGGAGAAACATCCATGGGGTGGAGAGATGAATCCAACGGGGTGGAGAAACAAATCCATTGGATTTCTCCATGGAATGGAGAAGCAATCCTATGGGATGGAACAGGAATCCCATGGCAAGGAGAAATGAATTCATGGGGTGGAGAAAGGACTCCATGAAGTGGAGAAACGAGTCCATGGGAATGGAGAAATGATTCTATGGGATGGAAAAATAATTCCATGGGGAATTATTGGTTCCTTCTGAGAATTCCAAGAGATGATCCATGAGGTGGGCAGATAAATCCATGGGGTGGAGAAAAAACATTCCATAGGGTGGAGAAATAAATCCACGGATTGAAGAAATGATCCACGGGGCGGAGAAACAAATCCGTGGGATTTCTCCGTGGAATGGAGAAATGATTCTATAGGATGGAAAAATAAATCCAAGGGGTGGAGAAACAAATCCATGGGGTGGAAAAATTATTCTGTGGGGTGGAGAAACAATCCATGGGATGGAGAGGTGATCCGTGGGGTGGAGAGGTGATCCATGGGATTTCTCCATGGAATGGAGAAGCGATTCTATGGGATGCAAAAATAATTCCATGGGGTGGAGAGGTGATCCATGGGGTGGAGTGATGACCCATGGGGTGGAGGGAGGACCTCAGGGATGTTTTTTACCCGTTCCTCCCCTGATTTCACCACCTTTGCTCACAACCGCCGCTTCCTGCCCTGAAAGGGGAAGGAAGGCGGCTCCGAGGGGCCGGGCAGGGCAGGATGGGCCCGAGGGGCTTTGGGGGGCTCTGCCTCGCCCTGCTCTGCTCCGGGGCCGGTGAGTGGGGCCGGGGGGCTCGGGGTGCGGGGCTGGAGCCAGGATGAGGAGGAGGAGGAGGAAGAGGAAGGGGCTGAAGGCAGCGGGTGCAGCGCAGGGAGGTCCCTGGAGGGCTTTTCCTGGGGGTTAAGCTCAGGTTTGGGTTGAGCCCGGCTTTGCTGAGCCTGGGTTGTGTTCCCAAGAGGGTTTTGGGGTCTTCTGAGCTGTCCCAGCTCCCCAAATCCATCCCTGGCTGAGCATCAGGAGGGGCTTTTGGGCTGTTTTGGGTTGGTTTTGTTGAATTTGATCTCGGCAGGGCCACGAACGGGACTTGCATGATCCTGGTGGGTCCTTCCACCTCACATCCCCCAATTCCATGCCCCAAATGGGGATATTTTGGGGTATTTTGGGGTATTTTATAATTCCCTGCTGGTGGCACAACCCCAAAACCTCCTGGGTTTCAGAACAGCCTCAGCTCAGCCCCAGCCCCCATTTTCCACTGTGAGAACCTGACAGATTTGGGGTTTTGGTTGTTGGGGGCGAGGTGTGAACCCCACAGGACGTGGGGCCGCTGCTCTGCTCGAGCTCAGCCCCCTCGGAGAGTTGTGGGACCTCCTGAGCTGGAAAAACCCACCCGGATCATCCAACCCAACCCCAGGCCATCCCAAAACACCAAAATCCCAAATCCCCAAATCCCCAAATCCCTCCCGGTGTCTGGGAGTGGTTTCCAAACCCTCCTGGAGGTTTTGGGGTCGAGATCATCCCTGGGGAGCTGTTCCAGGGCCCCAAAACCCTTTGGGGGCAGAATTTCCCAGATCTCCACCCCAAATCCCACCTGGAACATCTCCAGCCATTCCTGGGATCCTGTCCCCGCTCCCTCAGAATTCCTGGGATTTCCCTCCCTCTCCTCTTTCCCAAAATTTCCTTTTCGGGCCCCTCCTGACCTCTCACCCTCTGGCACTGTCCCCAAACCCAGTCCCACGTCCCCTGAGGGGACACTGGGGTGGATATTCCCATTCCTGAGCCCGGAATTTGGGGGAGAATGGACAAATCCCAAAGCCCACAAATTCCCAGCCCTCGGCTTCCAGGAAGAGGAGTCGGGGAACGGGAACAGGAATGGGAACGGCACCGAGGAGACCCCGGAGGGGACGCGGGACCCCCTGGAGCCACCAGGACACCCCAGCACGGCCACCGGGGACGGGGACACGGTGACAACGTGGCCGAGGGTCACCACGAGCCCTCCTGGGAGCCTTGGGGACCTCGCGGTGACACCGGCGGGGAACCAGAGCCGTGAGTTCCAGGGGAAGGGAGGGAGGTGGCACTGTCCCCAGGGAGGTGGCACTGTCCCCGGGGAGGTGGCATTGTCCCCAGCGGTTTGTCACCATCGTGGGGACGTGGCATTGTCCCCAGGGATATGGCACCATCATGGGGAGGTGACATTGTCCCAGGGAGGTGGCACTGTCCCCAGGGATCTGTCACCATTCTGGGGACATGGCACTGTCCCAATGGGTTTTGTCATTGTCACCAGGATTCGTCACCATCATGGGGAGGTGACACCACCCCTGGAGGATCTGTCACCCTCTTGAGGGGTGTGTGCCACCCCCTCAGGACTTGTCACCTGCCTGGAGGACGTGTCACAACTCTGGGGGATTTGTCACCATCTCGGGTGATTTGTCACCCTTATGGGGGAGGTGTCACACTCTGGGGGATGTGTCACAGATGATGTGTCCCCAACCTGAGGGACCTGTCACCTTCTTGGGGGACGTGTCACCACTCTGGAGGACCTGTCACTGTTCCAGGGGATTTGTCACCCTCCTGGGGGACGTGCCACCAACCTGAGGGACCTGTCACTCTCCTGGGGGACCTGGCACCCTCTCAGAGGACCTGCCACCCTCCTGAGGGGACCTGCCACCACCCTGGAGTGTCCCAAACTGTCCCCCCCGGTCACCTCTGTCCCCACAGGAACCTCCTCGGGTGTCTCAGCCCGGTACTGGTCCCCCGTCATCTTCGTGGTGCTGGCCCTGCTCGTGCTCTTTGTCACCTACCAGAGGAAAAAGGACAGAGGTCAGACCCAAAACCCCAAAACCCCCAGAGGCCACAACCCCAAAATCTCCAGAAGTCACAACCCCAAAATAATCAGAAAGGCCCCAAAAAGATCCAGAAGTCAAAACCCCAGGACCCCCAAACCCCAAAATAATCAGAAAGGCCCCAAAAGATGCAGAAGTCACAACCCCAAAATAATCAGAAATGTCCCAAAAGACCCAGAAGTCAAAACACCAAAATAATCAGAAATGCCCCAAAAGATCCAGAAGTCAAAACTCCAAAACCCCCAGAGGCCACAACCCCAAAATAATCAGAAAGGCCCCAAAAGATCCAGAAGTCAAAATCCCAAAATAAACAGAAATTCCCCAAAAAGATCCAGAAGCCAAAACCTCAAAATCTCCAGAGGCCATGACCCCAAAAGATCCAGAACTCACTACCCCAAAATAATCAGAAATGCCCCAAAATATTCAGAAGTCAAAACCCCCAAACCCCCAGAGGGCACAATCCCAAAAGATCCAGAAGCCACAACCCCAAAATAATCAGTAATGCCCCCAAAAGATCCAGAAGTCACCGCCCCAAAACCTCCAAAAGTGCCCCAAGATGTCCCTTTTTGGGGTGCAGCACCATCAGGGGGATCCTGATCCCAAAACACTCTCCTGGTCACAGCTCAGGGCTGGGGGTTCCCCCTTGCTCAGATCCGGCTCCAAAATTCCCAAAATTCATCCCAAAATCCCCCAAATTAATCCCAGATTTCCCACCTGACCTCAAATTTGCCTCTTTTGGGGTCACCTCTGCCTTTTCCTTCTCCAGTTCACAAAAAGTTTTGGGGTTTTGGGTTTTTTTTTCCCTGCTCCAAACCCAAACTGGGGCTCAGCTGCTTTTGGGGTTTTCCAAAGGGGATTTGGGGTGGAAAACCCAAGTTTTGGGTCTGTTCTGGTCACAGGGATCCAGGACGGGGCCACGAGCGGCAGCGACTCCTCAGGTGAGCCCTGCGGGGTGGGGGAACTGGGGGAACTGGTTTTACTGGGATGTTTGGTTTTATTGGGGTATTTTATTTTATTTTATTTTATTGGGGTATTTTTAATTGAGGCATTTGATTTGATTTGGATATTTTGATTTTATGGGGATATTTTCTTTTCTATTTTATTTTATTGGGATATTTTGTTGTATTGGGGTGGCTTTTTATTGGGTGTTTAATTTTATTGGGATACTTTATTTTTTCTGGAATATTCAATTTTATTGGGATATTTTGATTTTACTGGGATATTTTCTATTTTATTTTATTGGGATTTTTTTTTTTTTTATTGGGGTATTTTTTACTGGAGATGTTTTATTTTATTTATGTTTTATTTTTTTCTGGGTTATTTGATTTTATTGAGATGTTTTATTTTTTTTTCTGGGATATTCAATTTTATGGGGATATTTTGTTATCCCATCCCTGGAAGTTCCCAATTCCAGTTGGGGATGGTGGGAATGTCCCCTCCCATGGGATTGGGATGACCCTAAAGCTCCTCCCATCCCAAACCACTCCAGAATTCCCAAATCCCGGTAATTCCCAGATCTCATCCTGACCCTTCCCTTGCAGATTTGGGAGCTCTGGTCCAGCCCCACGTCCATGACCCCATCCCAAAAATCCCGGAGCTCACCGAGACCCCCTTGGACCAGCCTGACCCTGCCCAGCCCCCGGTACCGCTGGGAAAAAGGGAAAATTCCTGGGGAAAAAGGGAAAATTCCTGGGATGAAGGGAATTCCTGGGAAAAAGGGAAAATTCCTGGGATGAAGGGAATTCCTGGGAAAAAAATGGAATTCTGAGGATAAAGAGAATTCCTGGGAAAAAGGGACAATTCTTGGGAAAAAGGGGTAATTCCTGGGAAAAAAGGGAATTCCTGGGAAAAAGGGAAAATTCCTGGGATGAAGGGAATTCCTGGGGAAAAAGGGAATTCCTGGGAAAAAATGGAATTCTGAGGATAAAGAGAATTCCTGGGAAAAAGGGACAATTCTTGGGATAAAGGGACAATTCTTGGGATAAAGGGACAATTTCTTTAAAAAAGGGAAAATTCCTGGGATAAAGGGACAATTCCTTTAAAAAAGGGAAAATTCCCGGGATAAAGGGACAATTCTTGGGATAAAGGGACAATTCCCGGGATAAAGGGACAATTCCTGGGATAAAGGGACAATTCCAGCCTCTCCCAATTCCCGATTTTCTCCTCCCCAGCCGGACTCGCCCCCGGGAGGCTCCTGAGGGTCCCAGGGTGGCCCCAGTGGCTCCCAGGCCCCCTCGGGGACACGAGGCCACCCCGAGGCCCCTCCGGTGTCCCCTGCACGAGGAACAGCACAAAAAGTGGGATTTTATCCCAAAAATCCTTGGAATTTCTCTGCCGGGACACGCAGCCCCCTCTGACGTTTTTCTCCTGTGTTTTGGGGCAGTTCTGGGGGATTTGGGAGTGGGATGAGCACAGGAGGGGTTGGGCATTGACCCCCAACCCTTGGCCCAAAAATCCCAAGTTTTTGGCCCATAAATCCCAAGGTTTTGGCCCCATAAATTCCAAGTTTTTGTCCCCGTAGATCCCTAAACTTCGGGGTGGCAAACACCCCAAACCCCTGGCTTCATAAATCCCAAATCCTTGCCATTTAGACCCCAAATCCTTGGCCCCAAATCCCCCATATATTTGGCCCCACAGACCCCAAATCCTTGGCCCCACAGACCCCAAATTCTTTGCCCCATAAATCCCAAATCCTTGCCATTTAGACCCCAAATCCTTCACCCCACAACCCCCAAATCCTTGGCCCTACAGACCTCCTAACTTGACCCCACACACCCCAAATCCTCGGCCCCACAAACCCCAAAATCTTGGCTCCACAGCCCCCGAGCCGAAATAAATTAAAAATAAAAAAAGTCAAAACAGATTCATTTTATTAAAAAAAACCAGAATTGTACAATTTTAGTTCCTCTATGAAAAAAAATAAAACAAAACAAAAAGACCCAAAAAAACAACCAAACACCAACGGAAAAAAATTCCTACCACTGCCGGAATGCTCCGATCCACTGCAAAACTCCGGGAAAATCCAAGCTTTCTTTATATATTAAAAACCATTAATTTGACATTTTACAACTTTCTACACGCATGCACAGAAATCTCGGCTCTGCGGGAAAACAAAATCCAAACCCAACCACGAAAACGGAACCAAAAAAAGGGAATTCTGATCTCCCAAAATTCCTAAATGGAATTGTGAACTCCCCACCCCGCCCAGGAAGATCCATCCCCCCTTTTTTCTTTTTCTTTTTTTTTTCTTTTTTGCAGGAAAATGGCCCAAAATGGGCTCCCAGTTGAAATTCCCCCCAAAAAATCCCCCCCAAAATTCCCAAAAAACCCAGGAATTTCCTGGAATTCGGGTAGGAGGTGGATCCCCCCATTTTGCTACTGGTGCTTACTGGGGAAGCCTCCCCTGGCTCCAAACTCCCCCTTTTTTAGTGCTTAGGACAAAATCGACCCCAAAACCCGACCCCAAAACGCCTCCCTGGAATGAAACCCGGCACTTCCGGCCCCGCGCGGGTGGAGGTGGAAGCTGGAACGGGGAGAAAAAAACCAAAAAAAATTGGGAATAAAATTCCAAATCCATCCGTGAGGTATTTGTGACCTTAGAAACAAAACCAGGAGAAGGCAAAAAAAAGGAGGTTTTTCCGCATCCTGATGGGAATTCTGTGGGATCGCCTCATTTGAGGGATGTTCCTGAAGGACCTCGTTGAGATCTCCTGGAGCTCCTCAGGGTTCTGGATCCACGATTGCTCCAATGGCACCGGGAAGCCCCACGGAACTCCCGCTGGAATTCGGGACACGGATCCTCCCAGGAGCAGCAAAACCCACCCAAAAAAAACCCTCCCAAAGCCTCAATTCAACCTTCAGCTCCTCCAAAAAACCCCAGATTTCCGCTTGTTTTTCCTAAAAAAAAAAATCAGCAGAGGCGAGGAGGACGCTCCCAAAACCTTCAGCTCCTCCAAAAAACCCCCAGATTTCCACTCGTTTTTCCTAAAAAAAAATCAGCAGAGGCAAGGAGGACGCTCCCAAGACCTGGGGGTGCACCAGGGAGAGCTTTTCCATAGCAGCCACGGATTCCTGGAGATGATTCCAAAATTCCCTTGGGATCCCA
Source organism: Pheucticus melanocephalus (assembly GCA_013398405.1). NCBI lineage: Eukaryota > Metazoa > Chordata > Aves > Passeriformes > Cardinalidae > Pheucticus > Pheucticus melanocephalus. Next base: position 790 of record VZSJ01044495.1, on the reverse strand, counting down.
AGCCCAGCCCCGGGGCCGGGCAGTGGTTTAAGGCCAGAGCCAGGACAGTTGTCCAGGAGAACACGGACAGGAGCAGGAGGTCTGTGAGACCCCAGAGCTGCTCCAGGACGCTGGTGAAGAAAGAAGTTGGGAATTCTTGGGATTAGCCCTTGAGTTACGGCTCCAAAAGGATCCGGATTTCGGGAATGAGGACGAGGAGGAGGAGGAGGAGAAGGGGCTCAGCCACCTCAAGAAAGGACGAGTGGTCATGATCCCAGCAAGGCGCCGGAGCCGGGAGCGCCTTTCCCGGTTTTCCGCATCCCGGCGGCACCGGAGGAGCCAAATTTGGGAGATTCGGAGCCGGAAGGATTCGGGAAAAATCCCATCCAGGCCGATCACACCGAGGTCTCCGACTGCAGCCTCATGATGAACTTGTGCGACTTGGGGTCCACGAACTCCTCGGAGAGCTTGAAGAACGGGATCTTCTTGGTGGACACCACCAGGCTGAAGTCCTGGCGCTTGAGCACGAAGACCACGCCGTCCTTGAGGCCGTTGGTCACCGGCTCCTCGCTGACCAGCGTCCACTGCTTGGCCAGCCAACGGTCCTTGTGGTACTGGATGGTGGGACCGGCCGCCAGGTACCGCTCCAGGAAGGCCTTGGGAAAGGGGAAGGACACGGGGATGTCACCTCGGGGTGGCCCAGACCAGGTTTTGGTTTTGGTTTTGGAGGGAGAACAGCCCCGTGGTGCTGCTTTGGGGATTTTTGGGGATTTTTGGGCATTGTCCAGGTTGGGAAAGAGCTCCCAGGTCA